>JARPMJ010003815.1:0-86188 GCA_033366665.1 Phoxinus dragarum
TTTATCCAATCATATTTCAGTCATCATGTGTTGCCAGGGTCAAATATATCTGCTTCGAGCCTTCAGAATCGATAGTGCGGGCGCCTGTAGCTTAAAATGAATGGCAATGAAACTGTTGCTTTAACCAATCAGATAATCGGTCAGATTTAATCAGCCAATCAGATTATCGAGTTGATTGCACCGGGGCCATCTAGCAGGCATACAATAACGTAAGCATTTTCACGCATTTTGATTGGATGGTCAGAGCGTGTACTATTATTACTGGAAGTCAGAGCTAGCTAACCGCATCTGTAGCGAACTGTGTAAACTAAAATACCTGTAGATTTAATAGTTTTTCAACCCACAAATTAATGTTTCTTTCCTTCCTCGACCACCAGCAGGTTCAAACCTACCGGAAAAAATCCCTTATTTAGCTTACGCAGAGTCACGGACCTCTATCGATCTGTCCGGGTAAAAACAGAACAGACTGCAATGTAAAGTTATGCAGGACTGATTTTGAAGGCAAAAGTCCCGCTGATCTCAATGATATCGTTCAAAAATCTGTGTGAGAGCTTGTGTCGGCTGTAACGTTACACATCGTCATGTTTTTGCGGTGTTTTCCCTGTTTACTGCTTCTGTCGAGCAGACACTCTCAGCAATAAAGCGAATTAAAACTTAAGACAGAAATACGACGGGACAGACTCGACTTTCAGCACATTAGCCTCGATGGCGATAGAAAAGGTTGCTGGGACCGAAAAGCACAGACAACCTGTACAACCAAGTAATTCAAATCTTTTTGAGGAAAGAAATTTAGGATGGATTTTGTGTAAAAAAAAATAGTTTTGGAGAGTATAATGCATTTTTTGCCCCTGTTTTTGTCCGTGCTGAATATGATTTTCTTCCTAATTTTTCTTGTAAATGTATGATCGAAACAACATCTTTTTTCCAAACATTAATACTATAGCCATTGAAGGATAAGACAGGGATGAGGATCCGTTTCTGAATTTATAATCGGAACGCAAGAACCACTGTACACAAAAACCTTTCGCGAACTCACCGCATTAACCCTATAACTGCCGGTGCAAAATAAAAACAGGAATTTCACAACAATTATAGAGTGCGTGCGCTGCTACACTATTAAAAGTAATTAATTCAGGGTGGACATCACTGAAGGCCTAGGTGTGAAATGCACGGCCCGCCACTGATATATATATATATACAGTCATGGCCAAAATTGTTGGCACCCCTGGTAAATATGATCAAAACTGGCTGTAAAAAATAAATCTGCATTGTTTATCCTTTTGATCTTTCATTCAAAAAATTGCCAAAAAATCTAATCTTTCATTGAAGCAAGAGAATTGAAAGTGGGGCTAAATCACATTATGAAATAAATGTTTTTCTCCAAAACACGTTGGCCACAATTATTGGCACCCTTTTATTAAATACTTTTTGCAACCTCCTTTTGCCAAGATAACAGCTCTGAGTTTTCTCCTACAATGCCTGATGAGTTTGGAGAACACCTGACAAGAGATCAGAGACCATTCCTCCATACAGAATCTCTCCAGATCCTGCAGATTCCCAGATCCATGTTGGTGCTTCTTCTCTTCAGTCAGCCCACTCATTTTCTATAGTGTTCAGGCCAGGGACTGGGGTGGCCATTGCAGATCTTGGTTTTGTGCTTAGTGACCCATTTTTGTTTTGATTTTGATATTTGTTTTTGGATCACTGTCCTGTTGGAAGATCCAAACATGGCCCGTTATAAGATTTCTAGCAGTCTGTTAGGTTTAGATTTTTTATCTGTTGGTATTTGATCCAATCCATGATGCATGTATCTGAACAAGATGTCCAGGACCTCTGGCAGAAAATTAGGCCCACAGCAGTAAAGATACAGCAGAGTATTTCATTTTACACATGGGGTACTTTTTTTATCCTGTGTGCACCAAACCATCTTAAGTGTTTGCTGCCAAAAAAGCTATTTTTGGTTCCTCTGTCCATAGAACGTTTGAAAAGTACCGGACACTACTGGCACTTCAAACGGGACGGGTTCTATGGTCAGATGAAACAAAAAATAGCTTTTTTGGCAGCAAACACTTAAGATGGGTTTGGTGCACACAGGAATAAAAAAGTACCCCATGTGTAAAATGAAATACTCTGCTGTATCTTTACTGCTGTGGGCCTAATTTTCTGCCAGAGGTCCTGGACATCTTGTTCAGATACATGGCATCATGGATTGGATCAAATACCAACAGATAAAAAATCGAAACCTAACAGCCGGGGCTAGAAATCTTATAACGGGCCATGTTTGGATCTTCCAACAGGACTGTGATCCAAAAACAACATCAAAATCAAAACAAAAATGGGTCACTGAGCACAAAACCAAGCATCTGCAATGGCCATCCCAGTCCCTGGCTGAACCCTATAGAAAATGAGTGGGCTGAACTGAAGAGAAGAAGCACCAACATGGATCTGGGAATCTGCAGGATCTGGAGAGATTCTGTATGGAGAATGGTCTCTGATCTCTGGTCAGGTGTTCTCCAAACTCATCAGGCATTGTAGGAGAAAACTCAGAGCTGTTATCTTGCAAAAGGAGTTGCAAAAAGTATTTAATAAAAGGGTGCCAATAATTGTGGCCAACGTGTTTTGGAGAAAAACATTTATTTCATAATGTGATTTAGCCCCATTTTCAATTCTCTTGCTTCAATGAAAGATTAGATTTTTTGGCAATTTTTTGAATGAAAGATCAAAAGGATAAACAATGCAGATTTATTTTTTACAGCCAGTTTTGATCATATTTACCAGGGGTGCCAACAATTTTGGCCTGACTGTATATATATATATATATGAACGATTTTTTGAGGATCAAATCATCATATTATGATTTATGAAGGATCATGTGACACTGAAGATCCTTTATCATCACATGAATATTAACACTAGGTTGAACATATAAGTATTTTCTTTGCACTAAGTGTAAATAGTAGATGCTCTTTATACTAAGTGCAAAGAAGATACTTCTATTTCACTTAGTGTAAATATTCATGTGATGATAAAGCAGCCATTATTTCAGTCTTCAGTCGCACATTATCCTTCATAAATCATTCTAATATGATGATGTGATGTATATATATTATTTATTTATATAAACGCTACTCCAGGTTGATTTGCAATGAGAAAAGGAAAAATAATGAGTTTGGTAAAAAGCGATTGGAACTTAGGTCGATCGCGTCAAAAGATAACGGCACATGTCTCACTCTCCTTGCAGGATTTCTTTTGTTATTTTGTCAAGCTCAATCAGATAACGGGGCGGAGTCAGTATAAATATCCTCTGCCAACAATGCGGGCATAATAGCATAATAAAAAACAGATAAAACAGATAAAATCGAAAACAGATTCAATTGTAATAATATTTCACAATCACAATATTACGTATTTTTTTTTTACTGTATTTTGAGATCAAGAGCTCATTATATATTGACATATCTTAAGTAATATTTCAGCACTTTCTTTCACTACTATATTTTACAATTAAATATTTTAAAAACTAGATTAAACGTTATTGGATCAGGAAAATTACACACTGCATAGCAACAAATACATGTTTTGGAAAGTGCTGTGTGTGGTTTGTTGATATTTAGTCATCTAAGAGTAAATCCTTTCACTATCATAAATAGCTGGAATATATTTCCAGATGCCAGATATCATACTCGGCACAGTCCTTTTCTTTGAGTCAGGAAATGAGTTCAGCATGTATCCCATGTGCTTGATAGGATCATCAACAGGGTGTGTGTAAGAGCTCATAGTTTTAATCGTTAGCATTATGTCATGCATATAACCTGCACAGATGTGTCTGAGCGAGTGTGTGTCCACAATGCCCGTAGTGCAGGAGAGGCTTGTTAAAGCAGATCTGGTGTGAAGTCATCTTACTTGTTTCTGTATTAACATGTGTATCAACTTATTTGAGACTTCTCATAAAGTTCTTCATTTCACAGAACAATGGACGATGGAAATCAGGACACCTCGCAAAGTAAGTGCTTAACCTACAATTTTACACTGTAAAAAAATGTTAATCAACTTAAAGACATCATTAAGTCATTTGCTGCTTTTTAATTTAAGTAAAAAAAAAAAAGTGGTGCCAAAGTAAAAACCTGCAAGTGAGAAACTCATTAAATCAAGTAGACATTGTGACAAGCTAAATTGATGAAAACAGAGATGATGTTATAACATTGAAGCATTTTTATGAAGTATTTCAGATTTTTATGAAATTCAGTATTCATACACTATACCGTTCAAAAGTTTGGGGTCAGAAAGATTTTCAGCATCATTACTCCAGTCTTCAGTGTCACATGATCCTTCAAAAATCATAATAATATGATGATTTTGCTGCTCAATAGTTTATAATAACAACATTTATTTGAAATATAGTATTTTGTAAGAATGTAAAAGTCTTTACTGTCACTACCGATCAATTAAATGCATCCTAGCAAATTGAATTTTTTTTCTTCTTAAAAAAAACCCTCAAAAAACAATCTTACTGACCCCAAACCTTTGAACGGTAGTGTGTGTGTGTGTGTGTGTAGGCGTATATGGAGGAGTTTTTTTAGTTTTTGTTTTTTGTAAATGGTGTTTAACTGTAGTCTGAGCGGTCTTTTAAAATTTTGCAACTCTACCGCTACATAGTACCATTGCAATGCAATACACATAGTAAACCAAAACATAAACACACTCTTATACACTTTTACTCATGCATATATTCTGAGTAAATGGATACTGTCATAAACAGTTATGATGACCTCTGTTTTATTACTGGTGAGTGGATAAATCTTACAAGGCTGTATTAGAGAATGTTTAAAGTGTTATAAATATAAGCCATGCTTCTTAGGACAGTAATTTAGTGACACTCACATAATAATCTAATTCCTTAAAAACACGTTTAGTGTAATACATAACATGTGAAAATGAGGAATGATGTGTGTATTAGGTTTAGGTTTAGGGTTAGAATATACAGTTTGTACAGTATAAAAATCATGTCTATGGAAAGTCCCCATGAAACATGGAAACACAACGTGTGTGTGTGTGTGTGTGTGTGTGTGTGTGTGTGTGTGTGTGTGTGTGTGTGTGTGTGTGTGTGTGTGTGTGTGTGTGTGTTTGAGATCAGCTATAAATCTGCCAGTCAAGAGAAGTACACACAGGTGAAGAATACATCTGCCAGACTGTTTGTGCATTTGGACAAACACAGAGCAATGAGTTTATGAGCGCGTGAGAGAATATGTAAGATATGTTTGTTAGTCATTTAGTGATCTCACACAGAAATTCCACCATTATGATCCAAGCTGAATAAAATGTGTATAGGTTTAGATAGCTATAGTTTGTGGACAATTGAAGTAGTCCCCAGAACTAAGCTAAATTTGACAACCTGTTTTATTAGGGATGTCCTTAATTGCAAAAATCGTTCTGAAAAAGCTTAGATATGCGTGTGTGTGTGTGTGAATCAGCAGGATCTGTTGATATTGTGCCACAAGTAATGCTGTCTGTTATGATGTGTCAGTTTCGATTAGCTTGGCATTTCTGTTGCTCTAAAATACATGTGTGTGAATTAGAGATTCACACACACTTTTCCCCTTGTAATGTTGTGCTTGCTGTTTTTCTTGCAGTGGATGTAAAGACAGATGATAGAGCCAAGATGAGTGTAGCTGCCAAGATGTCTCTGTTTAAAGTAGGTGAAACAAGAGCCCACCGTATCTATTTAGCAACTTCTGCTGCCTGAATAGAAAAAGGTCATTGCCATGGATGGAAAACACAGACACACACACACACCTTGTATATATTTACCCTTTTGGGGACTTCCCAATTTACTGTTCTTAATAGAAGCAAATTATGATTACTTTAGACTACACATACCATTACCATAAAATACAACTTTTAATGTATTAAAAGTCACTTTTATGACCAGGCATTTTCTCATGTATCAGAAATTACACACATAGAACTTATTCTCACATACAAAAATGTTTTTAATCTTCTAAAATGTGTTGAGGATAAAGTATTATTTATACATTTTAAAAAGCAATGTGATGCTGAAAATTAATTTCGAATGCACTGTCATTTATTTTACTAGGTATTTCTAATAATTTTGGAGGAATCTCTCTCTTTCTCTTTCTGCTCCATTATGTTTTTCCTCTCTGTTCTTATGCTTTGTGTTTGGGTCGTAGGTGGTAATAGGACACCTGGAGTGTTTGGTTACCGTATGACCCACTGGGTTTCATTTGTTACCGTGACTTCCTTACAGAGACTATCAGAGCAGGATCTATTTAATTCATACTGCCACTGACCCATTTCACCAGAGACAGAGATATTCAAAAATTGCATTGCAAGTGCATTTTCTTGGCGATACAGAAAATACAGGGATTGTCTCCTAACAATGATAATTATGCCTTTAACTCCACTCACATGTTGATGTGACAAATGATATTCATTCTTACATGGAACACACAAGTAATTATTTTTATGTACAATGAAAGTGAATTGTGACTAAATATTAGGTGACACGTCTTCACATACAGCATACAGTATTATCACATATACGCAACATGAATAATATTGTAAATATACAATGACCTCTAACATAAATTAGTTTTTTTTATTATTTTTTTTCTGGTCAGTTTTTGAGTTTGATGTTCCTTTGTCACCATTCACTTTGTATGGAACTCATTGGAACTCACTTTGTACTCATTGTATGGAAAAGAGCAGCGTGAACATTCTGTTAAACATCTCCTGTTGTGATCCATGGAAGAAAGAAAATCAAACAGATTTGGTGAAACATGAAGAATTTGTGTAAATAAAAAGGAATTTAAAGTAATTAAGTTTCTCTACGCAGTTAAAATTATGTTTTGAATCGACACATTTACATTTTTCAAATTACAGTACCGTTCAAATTCTTTTGAATGTTTTTGAAAGAAGTCTCTTATGTTAACCAAGGCTGCACATATTTGTACTGCACATATCTGCACATAAAAAACACAATAAAAACAGTAATACTGTGGAAATTTTTTTATTTTTTATTTTTTAACTGTTTTCTAAATGAATTTATTTTAAAATGTAAATTATTCCTGTGATGGCAGAGCTTATTTTCCGCATCATTACTCCAGTCTTCAGCGTCACATGATCCTCAGAAATCATTCTAATTGATGATTTGCTGCCCAAGAAACATTTCTTATTGTTATCAATGTTGAAAAAAAATTGTGCTGCTTAATATTTTGTGGAAAAACATGATGCATTTTTCAGGACTATTTAGAAAAAAGAAAGTTCAAAAGAACAGCATTTTTTTTTATATATAAATAAATAAATACATTTTGTAACATTTTTAATGTCTTAGTGTCACTGTTAATCAATTTAATGCTTTGTTCCTTAATAAAATCATTAATTTCTTTAATTTAAAAAAAAAAAAAAGCATTTTTTGGTCAACTGTATCTCTTGGTGAATTATTTACATTTGTCGATCTCTCTCTTTTAATTCCACCATTTAACTATTTTTTATTACATTGTTGTTTTGCTATCAGGAATTGGAGAAGACAGCTTCACCGAGGCGTCCTTGTTCCTCAAACCTCGCTCCAGTAATAGTTTTCATGAGCGCAGAGTCCGCCGCAACAACGATCCTCGAGCACTCACTCAGCCAATCACCTTTGAGGAAACAGTGATGGCAGCGAGGTGGGCGGGACTTCATTATACAACAAGCTCATTTCTTGCACCTTAACATGTCTTTAAATCTCTATCTACCGTTACAACAGCAGTGCCACTGCCAATTTAAGAAGTAATAGTGAGGTTAAAAACAAATGAATGACCTAATTCACTGTCTGCTGTTCCTCAGTCCTCAGTCAGTTGAGGCGGGTGAGCCTGAGGCAGAGGTGGAGGATGATGCTGGCACTAAACTGTCTATGAGTGAGAAACTGGCTCTCTTCTACAAACTGTCTCAGCCCATATCGGGTGCTGTGGGGAGTCCCGTGAGAGACGGCAGCCCACTAGAGCCTCCGAGAGACGCAGGCAGAAGGGTGCGCGCTACCGCACACAGCCCATCACTGTGGATGAGGTCAATTTGGTAAGTATATTTGGCATAGTCTCTATTTGCCACTTGTCCAGTCATCATGTTGTTTTAACCAGTGGTGTGTCAGCCTCAGATCTGGTGACCCTGATAAAACATTCTGATGAATTTCAATGCTGGCTTATGCTAGCCATCAAAAATAAAAGTTAGGTTTTTGTTGTTGTTTGAAGGATACATGTATCTATGTTTAGTACGTTTTATAAACAAGGTGGAAGAATTTAATTCAAGATACATTTTCTAAAAATGAATCATACGATATAAAAAAAATAATGGCATAGCCATCACAGCAAAAATAAAATAAATAAAATGAATATATAGTATACTATATATATATATATAATATATGTATATAAAATAAAAATAAAAAACACACAAAAAATATTTTCTTTCATTAATTTCATTAATAGTTTCATTAATTTTCAGATAATTGGAACTTCTGATAGTTGGGTTTTTTTTTTACAGTAAATATGTTTGAAATTATTCTTGTATGAAGGATGTTGAGATATTTTCTACTAGAAAATAACGTAGAAATATTGGATATTGGGAAGAAGCTTTTTCCAGTAATGATGCACAGCAAAACTTTCATTGAACACAGAAGTCATACTTAAGCAACCTGATGATGACACCAGCATCCAAAACACAACACAAGCCATTTTTCCTGTGACTTTAACTTCTAGACCTTCTCTGTCTTTTCCAGAGATGTTTGTAATAAGCCTTTCTTCCACTTTAGCTTCAGAAAGAACCCGTTCAGCTTCCTCGTCTTCATCTGACGCCTCACCTCTCTGACCGACAGCAAGCTGAGTCCATCAACCTGAAGCCCAGTGAGGTGCGTCTCTCTGGGCCGAGGCTCTTCACAGGAGAGGGGGTTCCTCCCCCGAACTCACCTCATCACCCCATCCGAAGCCTACAGCGGGCGGCAACTCCCAGAATGCAGTGCAGATTAAAGGCATCTTGAAAAAGAGCTCTTCGGAGGGAGTGGTGTGGAGGAGTGGAACCAGAGACGGGGATGACCTGAATGGACACGGCCTGGAGAAGAATGGGGGAGAGAGGAGGGAGAGGGAGGTGAAAGAGGAGAGACATATGTCAGCTGTGGGTCCGTCTCCAGCCCGTCCCTCCAGCGCTCCTGGAGGCAGAGGGGAAGGAAGGAAGAACACGGCAGAACACGGAGATCTGCGCCGAAGCCTGAGGAATGTCCCATCCCTGACCACAGAACAGATCACTGACAGGTTCTCTCGCTTTCACTCTCTTGCTCGTTGTGTTTGTTGTCAGATATACAGTATGAGTAAAAAAACAAAACAAAAGGAATTATTACTATTTGCTTTTATTCGGCAAGGATGCATTACATTTGTGAAAAGTGATAGTTAAGACAAGAATCCTGTAATGTTTTCTATCAGGGTTCCCGTAAAAATATTAAGCAGCACAACTGTTTTCATTATTAGTAATAATAAGAAATGTTTCTTGAGCATCAAATCATCATATCTGAAGGGTCATGTGACACTGAAGACTGGAGTAATGATGCTGAAAATTCAGCTTGATCACAGGAATAAAGTACATTTTAAAATATATTCCAATAGAAAACAGTTATTTAAATGTAATAATATTTCACAATATTACAGTTTTTACAGTTTTTTAAATCACATTAATGTAGCCTTAGTGAGCATAAAATACTTTTTTCAAAATCATAAAAAAATCTTACCAACCTAAAACTTTTGTGGTTAGGGTTAAGTAGTGTATATATTTTTTGTGTGTGGATATTTGTGAAAATATATTACCCAAATATAAATATAGTACCCCTTCACAGTCAGTTTTTCAAAGATTATTGGATCAAAAGGTAGAAAATTGGTTCATTGCTGGCTTGAAACTTTGCAAATCCAATACATGGTGGCCAGTGCTGGATAGTTACTCTAAAAAAGTCATTAATCACTTAGCTACTAATTACATCTTCAAATTGTGATTAGATTGTTTTTACTAATCACTCTCTCTATAAACCATTACATTACTTATTACTATTTACTTTATAAATCCCACATCAACCTCGACCAGTTGAACAATACAAGGATAGAATTGAAACTGCATTTAATTCTTTCAAATAAATACAATAAAATTGTTATTGTTACACACAAGGCTGTTTATATTTCTTACAAAAACAGTCTGTTTTGCTGCTTAATTGATATTGCAAACTGGTATTTGTTATCATATTATTTGAATATGATTTGGTATGTTTTTGACAAAATTCATCACCGTTTGGCTCCTATTAAATGAGAAAGTCTTTTCACAGGCTGACAGACTCAAGAGTAACTAAAGAAGAAGAGGATGAGCAAAGTGCTAAGGCAAGGTGCAATATCAGTGTAAACAGTGGGCCACAGGTGTGTGTATGAGATGCTAATTAATTGTGTTTTTTTTACCTGAAATATCAAAGCATATTTAACTAGAGATATTGACTAGGAGGTTTATTTGTATTTCTGTGTGTAAATAAATACATCAGCATGTGTGTTTTGTGGTCAAATGTATGCTAGCATGCATTCAGTATTGAGTCACAACTCAATATCTTTGTTCTCCCTGATTTCCCACACTGCCCCCCTGTAGATGACTGTCAGTGCAGCTGAATCTACTCCCCAAACTCAATGCGGGTAAGATTGCTATGTGAGTTTATACAGAATGTGTTTCAGTTACTTCAACTGACTTAATGATCACACATTGTTGCTTATTACTTTATGTGTTAAAAGTGAGAATTGCATTAGTTATTGTCTCTCTGTTTCATTCTATTTGACGAGCATATATTTGTTGTTGTATGATATTTTATTAGTCAATCACCCTCCCTCCTCCTCTCTCTCATCTCCTCCTCTCTTCTCTCCTCTCTTCCTCCTCCTCTCCTCTCCTCCTCCTCTCTCTCCTCTCTCATCAACCACCTCCTCTCTACCACCTCTCTCTCTCACCTCCACCTCTCACTCTCTCCTCCTACTCTCTCTCTCTTCCTCTCTCTCCCACATCTCTCCTCCTCCTCCTCCTCTCTTCTCTCCTCCTCCTCTCTCCTCCTCCTCTCTCCTCTCCTCCACTCTCCTCCTACTCATCCTCTACTCTCTCCTCCTCTCCCTCTCTCATCCTCTCCTCCCTCTCCTCTCCTCTTCCTCTCCACTCCTCTCCTCCTCTCTCCTCCTCTCCTCTCCTCTTCTCTCTTCTCTCCTCTCTCCTCTCTCCTCTCTCTCTCCTCTTCTCTCTTCTCTCCTCTCTCCTCCTCTCCTCTTCTCTCCTCCTCTCCTCTCTCCTCTCCTCTTCTCTCTTCTCTCCTCTCTCCTCCTCTCCTCTCCTCTCCTCTTCTCTCTTCTCTCCTCTCTCCTCTCTCCTCTCTTCTCTCCTCTTCTCTCTTCTCTCCTCTCTCCTCCTCCTCTCTCTTCCTCTCCTCTCTCCTCTCCTCTCTCTCTCTCTCCCTCTCTCTCCTCTCCTCTCCTCTCCTCCTCTCTCTCTCCTCTCCTCCTCTCTTCTCTCCTCTCTCCTCCTCTCCTCTCCTCTCCTCCTCTCCTCTCTCCTCTCTCCTCTCCTCCTTTATCTCTCCTCCTCTCCTCTCTTCTCTCCTCCTCTCTCCTCCTCTCTTCTCTCCTCCTCTCTCCTCCTCTCTTCTCTCCTCCTCTCTCCTCCTCTCTCCTCTCCACTCCTCTCCTCCTCTCCTCCTCTCCTCTCCTCTCCTCTCTTCTCTCTTCTCTCCTCCTCTCCTCTCTCCTCCTCTCTTCTCTCCTCCTCTCTCTCCTCTCCTCCTCTCTCCTCTCCTCTCTTCTCACCTCTCTTCCTCTCCTCCTCTCTCTCTCCTCTCCTCCTCTCTCTCTCTCCTCCTCTCCTCTCCCTCCTCCTCCTCCTCTCCTCCTCCTCCTCCTCTCCACTTCTCTCCTCTCTCCTCTCCTCCTCTCTCCTCCTCTCCTCTCTCCTCTCCTCCTCTCTCTCTCCTCCTCTCCTCTCTCATCCTCTCCTCTCCTCTCTCCTCCCTCTCCTCTCTTCTCCTCTCCTCTCCTCTCCTCTCCTCTCCTCTCCTCTCCTCTCCTCCTCCTCCTCTCTCTCCTCTCCTCTCCTCTCCTCTCCTCTCCTCTCCTCTCCTCTCTCTCTCTCCTCCTCCTCTCCTCTCCTCCTCCTCCTCCTCTCTCCTCCTCTCCACTCAGGAACCTGTGTTTTTCCTCTGTATACTCTCATTCAAGCACCACACCTCAATATGTGATGTTTTTCAATGAGGTGAGAATTTTATTAATGTGTCATTGTGATGTCTATGAACTGTTATTGCTCTAAGCATGTGCTTTTTAACAAAACATTTGTTTTTCTGTTTTCCTGTATAGTGTGTCCTGAGTGTGTTAATTTGGCTGCCTTGTCCTTTTAAGATCCATTTTGTTTTGTCCACAGAAAACAAAAGTGACTTTACTGTCAATAATGGCATGTCAATTATTTGATTTGACTTCGACCAGCAGACCTAAAAATTGATTATCATCTTTCTCTCGCCCTCTCTAGAGGAGTCTTTCTTATGAAGCTCAAGAGGTTTCCACGTCCACTCAAAGCCAACCACAGGTGACGGGGAGAGACAAGGTAGTTTTAAGCTATTCATACAGTTCTGTTTAAAATATGTTTGCAAGTAAATTGATCAAAGGTGAAAGTAAAGACTGTTGTAAAATTGTTACAAAAGATTTTATTTCAAATAAATGCTGTTCTTTTGAACTTTCTATTAATCAAAGAACCCTGAAAATAATTGTATCACAGTTTCCACAAAAATATGAAGCAGTACAACTGTTTTCAACATTAATAAGAAGAAGAAATGTTTCTTGAGCAACAAATCAGCATATTACAATGATTTATGAAGGATCGTGTGACACTGAAGACTGGATTAATGATGGTGAAAATTCAGCTGTGCCGTCACATTCAATTTTGATATAAGATATTAAAATATCAACTAATTCACTTCTTTCTGTTATTTCAGGAAATCTGTGATGAGGAAGACTCTCCCAAACTCATCTTTACTGAGACACAAACCATTTGCACCAATGAAGTCCAAGAGAGTCAGATGTTTGGTACTGGGATGGCTAAAGAGGTCATGACCTCTGACCCCTGCTCACTGCCAGCGTGTCCTACCACTGGAGGAGACACAGATCCAGACTTCAGCACTCTCTGTCAGACCAACTCACCAATGTAAAGCCAGCGTCTGTGTGTACATGTATATCTGAGGGATTTCTCAATGTGATTAGATACAGGTTTAATGCTCTGTGTGTGTTTAGTTTGAGCTCAGCTGTAGCTGAACACCGGCGCTCAGTACGGCCGTCCCGCAGGACTCAGGGCTCGAGGAATCCATTACGTGCTCTTGCTGCTCGAGAGGATATCCAGCAGGATTTCATGCAGCCCTGAGGAAAACAGCCAAACGGAGAATAATACAGGTTAAAATTTTATCTTTCTGGTCTTTTACTTGTCAGCCAGTGTTTTAATTTTTTTAGAGTCAGGTGATTCAAATATGTTATCATGATTAATCAAATGTCTTAAACATATTTAGCATCATCATACTTCTTTCAATCACAATTCTCTTATTTTTATATCTTTATTTTCCCTAAAGCTTTGAAAAATTCTAACTGCACCCCCAGCTGATGTCACTTCCTCTGGAAAAGTGAGCAGACCCATAGTGCCATACAACAAACTCATGCTCATCCAGGTTAAAGGTATGCTAATGCTTCTTATATTCAAATAATGCTCTTCAGAATATTACCGTATATATTTACAGTCGATTTTTTAATGTTTATGAAATGTGACCCTGGACAACAAAACCAGTCACATTGAGAAAATCACCTTTAAAGTTGTCCATTTATGATCGCGATTGTGCTGCATTCACTCACGTTGTATATATTTACGGTAGGAAATTTACAAAATATCTTCATGGAACATGATCTTTACTTAAAGGAACTTTATGTAAGATTATGGCCAAAACTGGTACTGCAATCACTTTCAAATTACTGTAGAGCGGTGTATCCCCTCCCCCTCCCCCCTGACTCGAGGTTGCCCAGATAGGCTGCCGGATCCAGCAGGAACGTAGGCTGCTACAAGGAGCTTCCAATGGCAAGACTAGAGCAGAGCTGGCAACCCGGATGCCGAAACACTTCTGACTTCGTGATTGGTAGATAGGTGGAGGGTGGCGCATCAGGCCAAAACACAACATGACAACATCAACATCAGTTGAGGGCTGCAACTTCACTTTTAAATTACAATATCCTGGCCGGACTACTGTTGTCAGTGATATAAGTATTTGAAATTAACATGATTTATTAATGTCTACTGACACTTCAGGGCCATTTTATGATTAATTGAAATACATTTCTTACATACGGTTCCTTTAATACCCTAATAATTTTTGGCATAAATGAAATATCGATCATTTTGACACATGCGTGTCAAATATTGTTGGCTATTACCAAAAAATTTACCCGTGCGACTTGTGACTGGTTTTGTGGTCACAAATAAGCATTTTGTGTTCGCCAAGACTGCAAATTCAGTAAAAACAGCAATACTGTGAAATATTATTACAATACTGTTTTCTATTTGAATATATTTTAAAATGTAATGTTTTCCTGTGATGTCAAAGCTGAATTTTCAGAATAATTCCTCCAGTCAGTGTCACATGATCCTTCAGAAATCACTCTAATATGATGATTTGCTGCTTAAGAAACATTTCTGAATGTTTTCATGTTGTGCTGCTTAATATTTTTAAGGAAAACATGATATTTATTTTTCAGGATTCTTTGATGAATAGAAAGTTCAAAAGAACAGCATTTGTTTGAAATAGAAATCTTTTGCAACATTATACATTTCCTTACTGTCACTTTTGTTCAAATTAAGGCATCCTTGCTAAATAAAATTATTTGTAAAAAAAAAAAAATCATACCCTGAACTTTTTCATGTGCTAGTATACATTGTAAAATTCGACATGGTTTGTAATAGTCATGGAAGCACACTTGATTTTTCAAGTTTCCATGCTTGGAAGTTCCATAAGATCCTGAGAGTTTCTTGCGAGAGCAATGCAGGTAATGTGTTCTATGCATGTGTGTGTGTATCCAGGGTGGAGGCAGGTGCAGGTGCGGTTGGTGGAGCCTGTGTCACACTCTCTTAACAGTGGCGACTGCTTTTTGCTGGTCACACCCCTCACACTGCTTCCTCTGGACCGGCAAACTCTCCAACACCATCGAGAGAGAAAAGGTACCATCAGTTCACACAGAAAAAGTGTGATTCCTGTTAAAGCCAGTGCAAGTATTGTCGCATCCTCAACAGTATATTTTGGGTGTAGAATCAAATATGAAATACTTGGGAATATTGTTATTTATTAATACATGTAATAAAATAAAACAAAATAAAAATAATACATTGATTAAATATTAATTTAGTATTATTCAGCTCAGATGAGACTTCTGCATCCCTAATCATTTTGAAATGTTTTTGGTGTCAGTTTTTGGGATTTAGTTCCTGAATGTTGACTATTGATGTGTTCTAGGCGTCTGAAATGGCCTCGTGTATTGTGACCCAGAGGGATATGGGTTGTCAAGCAACGGGCGTCGTTCACCTGGATGAAGGTGTAAATACAGACAGCCTGCAGGCAGCAGAGTTCTGGAACCTTCTCGGGGGACAGACCCAGTATAAAGGCAAGAGCCGTACTGTGTACCCCACAGGACATATCCCATCAAAAACAACACTTTGATTTCCTAAAACTGTTCCAATGACATTTGTATGTTTATGGGGGCGTATCACTTTGCAGGTCCAGACAGTACAGATGACGATGAGCACTATGAGAGAGCCATATCAGAGTCAAACTGTATTTATAGGCTGCAGGGGGACAGACTCAGCCCCCATGAGCAGGCCTGGGCTGCCGTACCACACCTCACTCTACTGAACTCCTCTCAGGTCCTGATCTCAAGCCATATACTATTAAAGAATAAATGGCATGGACTTTATAATGCACTTTATAACCGCTTGTGATTACACATGACAAAACTGCTATTTAAGGTGGTTGGTTACATTTATTGACAGTGCATTTTCCGTTCCAGACTCTGCTGTTTGACTTCGGCAGCGAGCTCTATTTGTGGCATGGGACAGACGTCGGCCCCAGTGAGAGGAAACTGGCCCTTCAGCTGGCTCAGCAGGTTTGGGACGGAGCGTATGACTACAGCAACTGCAGGATCAACCCTCTGGATCCCTCTGGTGGCAGTGCCCACATTCCCAAGTAGGTTCATGGGAGATTCTTCATATATCCAGCTACAGTGCGGTCCAAAAGTCCATTAGTGAAAATGCTTCAGTTTTGCATTTCTTTTAATGAGTAAGAATTATATTATCAGTATAACAACTTGAATTAACGTTAATATGAATATCAGAACGTCTCAGTATTTGCTCTGTCTCCTTTGTTTTAATGACTGCAGCACTTAAGCTGCATGAACAACGTAAGTTTGTATGAATGTATAAATTATGTAAAATATATATTTTTTGTTCCCCTGAAGGAATAAAGATAAATAATAGAATTTTAGGATACAAGCAGAAAGAGAAATCCAATCTTATTGCTTGTATTCACCAACAAATGTACTTATTTGTGTGTTCAGGCAGGGAACTGGACGGCCAGACTGGGCACTTTTTGGCCGTGTGTTTGACCAAAATGAGACGGTACTGTTCAAAGAGAAGTTTGCGAACTCATTTGAGCAGACAAAAGTGAACAAAAATCACATCGAACCTTTCATACAAGAGGAAGAGCAGGTGAGGAAGCTTACATACATGTTATAATAACAAACATAGCTCAGGTTCCTCTTTTATACCTATGACTAGGGCTGCACAATATATCTAAATAATCAAAATATGGCAAATGGTTTCACTTTGAAATAATTTGATGTTCTCTCTTTCTAGCTCTATAATCTTTTCCGTCTTTTCTACAGACCCCCTCACTCATATCATCTCCTCAGCCAGTGTCAGCTGAACAGTGGTCATGTGATGCCAGAGCTCTCTTCGGTGGAGTCTGTCTCTCAGCGGTGTCACAAATCGTTCTGGATGGTGTGGATGTACGAAGGGGACGAGATATGGTCACTCTGAGTGATGGTCGGCAGGTGGAGTTATGCACACTTGCGGTGAAATCGTGGCTTATTTCAGAGAGTGAGGAGTGTGAGGTTGCCCCAGAGAGCTTGGGACAGTTTAGTGAGGGCTGCACATACGCTACACGCTGGACTTACAGCCTCACAGCGTTAGGTGAGTCAATGCACGCATATATATTTGATTTAAGTCGGCATGAGATGAAAATTCACTGTTTTCTATCTGCATGTTATAGATTTTGCATATGTTCCATATGTTTCATTTTGTGTGTTTTGATCTTGTAATGTTCAACTGAAAAGTTGGACTGGACTATCCGGTGAAAACGACTTCTCTCTAGTGACATATGTAGGACTTATCCAAACATTAAGTCTGCTCCTCGCTCCTGTAATCTTGTTGTCACAGTCAGTTTGCTTTATTTTGGATCAAATAAAGGCATCTTTGATGAACATATACCGTACTTCTTTTAAAAACATAAAAAAATCTTACCAATCTTAAACTTTTGAACTGTAGTGTATATTTATTATACATATTAAAATGAACATTTTTGAAAATTTGTATGTTTGAGTATTTAAATACTTTGTATATTTATTCTCCTATTATTTACCAGTGGATCAGATGGCAAAAGGTCAGGAACGATCTGCTCTTTTCATCTGGAAGGGGCGGCACTCCAATGCCAGTGGGCAGGACTTGTCACCAGCGCTGACCCATCAGTGTAGTTCTCAGGTGTTTGTAACAGAAGGGGAGGAGCCGCCCTGTTTTCTGCAGCTGTTCCAGGGAGGAATGGTCATTTATAGACAACACAGCAGAGACACAGGTCTGGTCATTGAAAAATCGAATCCTCTTTTCTACTATGAATCTACTTATTACATCTGACAATATAGGTTTGGTATGTGTTTCAGGAGGCTGGCATCTGTTCTGTGTGAGGGGCGATGTGTCTGTAGAGGGCAGTCTGTTAGAGGTCCCATGCTCCTGCTCCAGTCTGAGGTCTCGTGGCTCATTGGTCTTTCTGAACAGCCAGCAGGGGGCGATCTACCTGTGGCATGGCTGCAAAGCCCACAGCAAAGCACGTCAGGTGGCCAAGCAGACCGTCCAACGCCTCACACAGATGTGAGCCACACCTTTAACATTATATTCAACCCATGAAACGTGATGAATGACGCACATCGCCAGATTTCATGTGATTTTATGTGATTGATTGTAATGGTTAGGTGCCCACCTGAGCTGAGTCTGAGAACTGGCGGCTTTATGAATGTCCAGGAAGTGGAGGAGGGGAAAGAGCCCGCAGAATTCTGGAATGCTATTGGACCACAGGACAAGAAGTCATATGACTGCATGCTACAAGGTGTGATGTTTTACAGACTATGAGAAACCATGTGGACTTTCTCTGTCGTGCAATTAATGTTTGCAACCGTTTTTTTTACAAGAAATGCTCTGTTTTGTATTCCTTTCAGATCCTAGTAAATTTAACTTTACCCCCCGCCTTTTTCACCTGAGTGCCCAATCAGGAACGTTTGAAGGGGCGGAGCTCATTAGCCCCTCCCATGTTAGTGGAGTAGTTACGGCAATGCCTTTCCTCCAGGATAAGTTATATTCTGTGCCACATCCAGGTGAGAGCAAGCAAGTTCACATACACAGAAACGCAAGTGGACATAAAGGCTTTTCACAATTTCAACGCCGAAGCAATGTTTCATACTTTTGAAAGTGTTGACTTACTGAAATATTGATCAGATGGACAAGCATTTATTAAAGTGCCCCTATTATGCTTTTTCGGATGTGAACTTTCATGTAGTGTGTATTGTAATATAGCTGTTTGTGATTGTAAAGGGTCTGCAAAGTTTCAAAAATCAAAGTGCACAATAAATGGAGTTATTGTCTTCCAAAAAAAAGAACCGATTCTGAGCTGCCTGAAATGAGTCGGCGGTAATTCCAGCCTTACTTCCTGCTCAAATATACGTAGGTTTGTAACAAATTTGCATATGGATTTCATTGGCCGGCCGTGAACAACGACTACTTTGTCCCACCCTCAAACACTGTTGTTGTAGCTGAGGCCTGGAAGAGTTTGGTTCGTGTTGTCGACATGTCGAGAAGACGCTGTTTAATGCGCTGCAAAAGCAAATCCACTTTGCATGAATTTCCAAAGGAGGAGGTCTTGCGCTTCAACTGATATGACTGACACCATCACTACTGTTTGTTACAAGCCTTCGGAGCTGAAATTCAGCTATGGTAATGGGCGTTTTGTTTCCGACACAAGTTGTAAGCGGTAGAACAATCACAACAGCCTGAACCATCTGACCAATCAGAGCAGAGTGGGCTCTCGGAAAGGAGGGGTTTAGACAGACCGAATCCTTTATCGAACCGTTTCAGACACTGGAGAAAAGAGGTGAACTAAAGTGTAAACATATAAACCTGTTATAGGATACATCCAAAACAAGTTAAATTAGACAACATCAAAATTAGAAGCATTTAAAATAGCATAATAGGAGCACTTTAAAATAACTTGTCTGCTCGTTGCATCATGCCATGCGTGTCCAATCAAATCATACTTGTCCAAATCTGAAACATCACTACCCAGAATTCATTCCAAATCCAGGGTGAAATATAAACAGTGTGAAAGATGAAACAAGATCACACAGGATTAAGTTGGTCATTTTAGACGTGGATTAACAAGTGTGAACCTCCCAATACAAGATACATAACTTTGGTGTTCTCGGACAAACAGATAAAACTAGAACAAATTGAATGTAATAAGCATTATTTGTTTTCTTCTCACTGCTGTGGTGTTGTAACATTCTCTCGGCAGCACTATTCCTGCTGGATAACTATCTGGAGGTGTATTTATGGCAAAGTTGTGAAGCTTCAGTCTCACAGCGCCCCCACTGGGACAAAGAGAAGAAGTGCGCCATGGAGACTGCCTTACAGTACTGCAAAGGTGAGTTTGGATTCGTCGAAAAGAGCACAGGTGCGGTTCAGAAGTCTTCTGTTTCTGTTTTGTAAGGTTCTTTTTGGTCTTTTGTGTTCAGAGAGAAATCCTAGACGGCCTCCCATGGCATACCTTATTGATGAAGGGGCAGAGCCTCTCACCTTTACTAATATATTCCCTTCATGGGAGATGAGACTGACACAGGGAGTACAAGTGAGTGAGGACATATCATCATCATATGCATGAGTGAGTGCTTACATGATTTAGACCAGGGATAGGCAACTTCGGTCCTGGGGGGCCACTGTCCTGCAGAGTTTAGCTTCAGCCCTGATAACAACTCACCTGCCTGTATCTATCTAGTAATCCTGAAAACATTGATTGCCTTGTTCAGGTGTGTTTAGTTAGGGCTGGAGCTAAACTCTGCAGGACAGTGGCCCTCCAGGACAGGAGTTGCCTATCTCTGATTTAGACTGAAGTCTCATTTAAATATGTGTTTGTGTTTTCTTCCAGGACTGCACAGTGTGTAAAAAGCTGACTTTGGTGCAGGATGCTCTAGCTGCCCATAATAAGACCCAGTTTCCCCTTAAGGATCTGCTAAAGAGACCTTTACCTGAGGGAGTGGATCCTTTACACCTGGAGAACTACCTGTCTCAGCATGATTTCAAGGTCTAACGCTAAAACATAATGGCCTGGTTTCACAGACAGGGCTTAGAATAAATTAGGTTTAGAAAGGATTAGGTTTTAGTTCAAGTAGGATATTTAAGTAGCTTTTATAAAATGTGCCTTAGAAAAAAACATTACTGCTGTGCATCTTGAGACAAAACAATGACAGTGACATATTTTAAGATACTATATCAGTGCAAGTTGCTTTCAGTTAAAACCAGTCAAACATGCATGTTAGTCTGGGATTAGTTTCAACCTTGTCTAAAACGGGGGAAACATATATTACAGTATGGTTGAGCTTCAAAGTATAGCAATAGCAGCTTTATATTTTACACTATATTTTGAACCTGAAATTGTATTTTATGTAGATATTTCATTTATATCAATTGAGTCTTGCATAGCGAAACCTTTGACTTACTGACTTGCAAAGCATAAAAAAAATGTACTTTTGTTTTTATATGTTGTTTGAGGGCGGTTTTATTTTAAATAGTTTTTTTTGTTTAGGTATTTAATAAATAATAATTAAACAAAATTATATTTATTTATTTAATTTAATAAATAATTTTACAGACATACACGACTACCATTAAAAATGTTGGGCTCAGTAAGTTTGTTATGCTTTTGAAAGTCTTTAAAGGGTTAGTTCACCCAAAAATGAAAATAATGTCATTAATGACTCACCCTCATGTCGTTCTAAGCCCGTAAGACCTCCGTTCATCTTCGGAACACAGTTTAAGATATTTTAGATTTAGTCCGAGAGCTTTCTGTCCCTCCATTGAAAATGTATATACAGTATACTGTCCATGTCCAGAAAGGTCATAAAAAACATCATCAAAGTAGTCTATGTGACATCAGTGGGTTAGTTAGAAGTTTTTGAAGCATCGAAAATACTTTTTGGTCCAAAAATAACACAAACTAAGACTTTATTCAGCATTGTATTCTCTCCCGGGTCTGTTGTCAATCCTTCACAGTTACGCTGATGGCGTAAGACGCTGATGACGTGTTATCTGGTGCGCCCGAGCTTCATTTATAGACTGAGGGAAACGCACGCTGTAAAAGTGTCTCATCCGCGACATGCACATTTACGCACCATTAAAAAAATGATATCCACACAAACAATGTAGAATAGCTTGAATATAGCGTGCGTCTCCCTCAGACTGTAAACGAAGCTCGGGCGCACCAGATAACACGTCATCAGCAATCAGCATCTTACGCCAGCAGCGTCACTGTGGAGTCCTGAACGCAGATTCACAACAGACCCGGGAGAGAATACAATGCTAAATAAAGTCTTATTTTGTGTTATTTTTGGACCAAAAAGTATTTTCGATGCTTCAAAAACTTCTAACTAACCCACTGATGTCACATGGACTACTTTGATGATGTTTTTTATTACCTTTCTGGACATGGACAGTATACCGTATATACAGTTTCAATGGACGGACAGAAAGCTCTCGGACTAAATCTAAAATATCTTAAACTGTGTTCCGAAGATGAACGGAGGTCTTACGGGCTTAGAACGACATGAGGGTGAGTCATTAATGACATTATTTTCATTTTTGGGTGAACTAACCCTTTAATGCTAGCCAAGGCTAATTTTATTTGCCGAAAAATACAGTAAAAACAGTAATATTGTGAAATATTGTTAAAAAATGTCTTATTATCAATGTTAAAAGCAGGTGTGCTGCTTAAAGCTACACTGTAATTGTTTAAGTTGATTCTTAGCAAAAAACACTTTGTTCTTTCAAAATTATATGTGCTCATTAATGTATAATTACTTCTACCAGCTAATCAAGTATTCTTGTAAGCATAGAATCTGCCATTTATAATACATACGAGCGAGTCGATCGAATGGCGGAAGCCATGTTGTGCCTCCATCTTGAAAATACATTAGGGACATACCTGGAAATTCAAGCTTCGCCTTTCGCGTTTTTACACTCAGTGGCACCGTGACAAATGCGAGGGGGGAGATTACTCGCGACTGCCGGCAGATTTTAAATAATACAGCCACCTCCAGTCATGCCAGTCATACAGCCACTTCCTGCACAACCGGAGGCTGCAGTTTCAGGACCCCAGTTCTAGGACCGCAGTTCCAGGACCCTAGTTTTTTGTCACAGCGCCACCTACCGAACTGGGTGATATAGCGGGAGCTGCAGTTTCATGTGTTTAGTTTGTAAGATCCATCTATTATCTTAAGTCTTGTTTAAAAAAAAAAAAGAACAAAAATTCTTGGGACCTTGCGTTAATTCTTTTAAGAAATAAGATTATGGAATAGAAAAGCTCCTGCAGCAGGTGGATTAGAGCAACAAGTAGAGTCTACATGACACAATTTAATAGATTAATATTACACTTTTACTTAAAGCTCACTTTAAACCACCATCGAGTATTTGTATCATATTCCGGTCGCGGTTTTAAATGGTTTTAAGTTAAAACATTTTTTAAATATGTTATATTTAGCATTTTATATGCAGCTAATGGCTACACCTTGCTTAGCATGTATACTGTAAACATTATTTATTCATATGAAAATTCCCCAAATCGTACGAAAATCACACACAAACCACACACTCGAAATCGTGCATTTATTAGCTTCAGATAAGGCGATGTGTCTTTAGCTTTATCACAGAGGTCAGAATGAGGGAGTGTACACAGGACCGCGTCATGCAGAAGGGCAGGAGTATGGTCACTTTGAACCACGTGAGATGATTTACAGCTGTACAGCGAATGAGAGAGCGCTAAGAGCTTAACTGACGCAAATCAGGAAGAGGAGAGACAGAGTTCGCTGTTTGAGCTCTTCAGATCGCATTATTCAGTGGAAAATGAATAGAAATGTTATTCTGTATGATTAAATCTTTTACAAACATGTGATGATAAATCATTATTTCTCCAAATATGTGCACCATTGGACTAAGAGCCCTGGCGGATGCTGTATATTGTGAACACAAATAAACCGGAGAAGACTTGCTTTATAAGTGATGATTTCTATTCAAAATAAAGACGGTACAGATTAATAATTTTGCACTCCTGACATAAATTAAGAAATCAATGTCACTGCAAACCAGTTTTATCATAAACAGTGGTCAAATATCGAAGCTGGAGTCTAAAATAGGTTCAATTAGTGGTTTTGGTAGGTGCCGCTGTCACAAACAAAAAATAGGGTCCTGGAACTGCGGTCCTAGAACTGGGGTCCTGAAACTGCAGCCTCCGGTTGTGCAGGAATACCCTTCTCTCCTCTGTAGGAGGTAAAACGCCCTCGGAATGGGAGGGCCTAGAAAGTAATATTCAGTTGTAAATCATATACAATTTCACCGCTAGATGGGAGTAATTCCTACACAGTGTAGCTTTAATATTATTGGGGAAACCTTGATTAATTTTTTTCAGGATTCTTTGATTAATATAAAGTTCAAAAGAACAGATTTTATTTAAAATATGTATTTTCTGTCCCTGTTTAAGTTAGGATTAGGATAAGTATAAATGTAAAAAACCTTACTGACTCCAAATGTTTGAACTATAGTATATATTTTTTTAAAAGCAGAATTTGTGGATGTCTAGTTAACTACAAACTAAAGTCTTATTAAACTCAAATCTTATAAACAATTTGGTTTACAGGCAGAATAATTTTTTTTTTTTTTAAAGTCTGGCTTTCAAAGTCAACCTATCAAATTATAGCTCACCTTATTAAGAAAATAGAGGCTAATATCAAGTAAACGATTAAGTCTGATAGGCTATTTTACAATCTTCTTGAAAGAAACACCAGGAGAGGTTGAAGTAACTGTCCTGTTTATTTGTTTTAGGCTGCTTTAGGAATGACATGGAATGACTACAACTGTCTATCAGATTTACAAAAAATGGACCTGAAGAAAAGCAAAGGACTTTACTGAGTGTCAGCAGCACTGTGACCTAGGCTCAACATGAAGCAATATTTAAAAAGAGATGTGTTTGTAAGATGACATGTTCTTGATGGCGGTCACGTGTACAGTGTAAGTGTGAGTGTGTCTTTCGGTCTGCTTCTTTTCAGTCTGCTGCTTCTTATAATGTCTAATGCCCATCGCTCATTTTGGCCAAAAGCTTTCTGCTCAAAGCTAGACAGAACCATTAACTATGACTTTGAGAAATAGCTTCCATGTTTTTTCTTTCTTCCTCCCCATCCTCCATTGCAGCTGTTTCTCTTCCCGCTTTCTTTATCTCTTCCTGTCTGCCTTTTATCTCTCCTCTCAACACAAAGCAGCACATGTGAATAAAGATTTGGCTGTTTTACTGAACTTACAGTTGAATTTAGTAATGTTTATTTTAAAATAAAACAAAATGAAATCTTTTCACTGTGAAACTTTTATTCAACTTTACAAATCTCAAATACATAAACAGAGCAAGAATGGAAGAACAAATAGAGGAACAAATAAGAAATATCAGTAACAAGATTGCTCAAAAAAAAAGAAGCAAACCACAGCAATAGGGATTAAAAGGGGAAATACTGATAGTCAACAACAGAATGCTGAAATGTATTCTTCTTATATGATTGATATATTTAATACATGAATTACAGAGTACTGTGTGTGTGTGTGTGTGTGTGTGTGTGTGTGTGTGTGTGTGTGTGTGTGTGTGTGTGTGTGTGTGTAGTAGCTGAAAGTGTAAAGTGTAGTGGGGGTTTGAGGGTGGGAATTAGTGTGGATTTAGACTCATGTGACTGGTGAAAAATTACAGGCAACATCTAGATAGCAGATTGACAAAAGAATGTGAGTTTTGCTTGCTGTGTAACTGTTCACATCCAGCAAGTTTCACTTGTTAAAGTTTGGAGTCAGTAAGATTTTTTTTTTTTTTTTTGAAAAATTAATAAATTCAGCAAGGATGCATTAAGTTGATAAAATTGACAGTAACAACAAGCATACTATTAAAAAAACATTTCGATTTCAAATTAATGCTTCTTTTGAACTTTCTTTTTGTCAAAGAATCCTGAAAAATCACAGGAATAAATTACATTATTACATTGCATATTCAAATAGAGAAATACTTTTTTTAATGGTTGTAATACAATATTACTGTTTTACTTTATTTTTGATTATCAGCCTTGGTGAGAATAAGAGACTTCTTTAAAAAAAGATTGTAAAAAATCTAACCAAACTTTTGGACCGTAGTGTATGAGAGAGACAAAATGTGACCCTGGATCACAAAACCAGTCACAAGTCGCTCGGGTATATTTGTGGTAATAGCCAACAATACATTGTATGGGTCAAAATGATCAATTTTTCTTTTATGCCAAAAATCATTAGGATATTAATTAAAGATCATGTTCCATAAAGATATTTTGTAAATGTCCTACCGTTAAAATATAAAATAGTGAATGCAGCACAATCGCGAACATAAATGGAACATTTTAAAAGTCGATTTTCTCAATGGTTCGATTTTTTTGCACCATCAGATTCCAGATTTACAAATAGTTGTATCTCGGCCAAATATTACAATAGTTGTATCTCGGCCACTTTCTGGGTTTGTGGTCCAGGGTCACAAATAAGAGAAATCTAATACAAAAGTACTACATCAACTTAACATGTGATTATACTATGCAAATGTCTTTTCAAATTGTTAATATTTACTATGTACTAAATGCAAACTGATCTGCAAATGATACTGAACTGGAAATAAGAAAATGAACCAGAATTTTTATATTTTAGAGAGAAAAAATACAAATGACTATTGATGGTAATAATGAAATGTGTAATTAATGCTTGAAATAATTACAACACACCATGCAGACTTAAATATGAGACACAAGAAATAAAAGGTAGATCTTATGTTTATAAAAGGTTTAGCTAACAAACTTATACCATTTAGCACATTTTGCATTTGGTTTATACATTCATGTTTTTGATAGTCTCAGGCATTGTTTAGCATCTACATTTGAATCCAGCATGAGGAAATATCAGACAGTATGACCACAGATTAAACTGGAATGTAACAGATCAAATGAAAGAACGAGAGAAAGAAACAACGTTTGGAAACAAGGCTAAGCTAAGGTGCCCTTCTCTTTCATACCATGGATGTGTTGAGGTATTGCCCACTAAATAGCAGATTCTTTACAGGCGCATTCATAATAGTGTATGTACATACAGTAAACCTGCCAAAGTTTTGTGAGTGATTCAGATTGACTGCTCTCTCTCTGGCAAACCTCTCTCTGGTTCAGACGCTAAAGCCGCCTCTCTCAACACCACCATGTGATCCTCGGCTGCATGCAGTGATTGGTCGATCCAGTCCAGGCTGCCAGACATGTGACAGGCGTTTCGTGTCACCAGTACCAAGTGACTGACCGACAATAGTAATGCTGTGGCCCTGGTCCAAAAAAAAAAAACAATGTGGCAAAGTCAATGCACTTCTTTGCAGAAACTTAAACATACAGTACAATAGACATACTAGCATATGAAGTCACCTGGCATCCAGAAGAATGGGGTCCAGTGGAGGGTACATGGATCGAACCACGTCATCCACCCTGTGATGGCACAAAGTGTCAGTCTCAACACTCAGTCTCATGTGTGTCATATCAACTCCTCAAACTGTTTACCTTGGGCTGATGCGTTTGGCCACGGTGATGATGTCATTCAGGCTGGCAGGTGCTTTGACCTTTGCCCCAGAGCCCATTGTCATGGCGACAAGCTTTTCGGTGAGAGTGTGGCATATCTGTACAGAATCAGGACGCAATGCGGTGTATTATTATGCTTACACTACAGTACAGTTCATGTCATGTTTGTCAGTAAAGAAATGAATAGTTTTATTCAGCAAGGATGCATTAAATTGATCAAACGGGACAGTAAAGCATTTATAATGTTAGGAAATATTTCCTTTTCCAATAAATGCTGTTCTTTTGAACTTTATATTCATCAAATAATGTTAAAAAATGCGTTCACAAAAATTTTAAGCAGCACATCTGTTTTCAACATTGATAATTAAAATAAATGTTTCTTCAGCTCTAAATCAATATATTAGTATGATTTCTGAAGGATCATGTGACACAGAAGACTGGAGGAATGATGGTGAAAATTCAGCTTTATCATCACATGAATAAAATAGAAAAGTGTTATTTGGAAATTGTCATCATTTCACAATATTACTGTTTTTTATTTTATTTGATCAAATAAATGCAGCCTTGGTGAATATAAGACTTCTTTCAAATACATAAAAAAAATCATACTATCATACCCAAATTATCCAGGTCTTTAAACATTAATTATATGATATTATAAGATTTCATGTATTTGGTCTTGAAATTTGAGCACAAAATTTACCTTCAGAATTGCAATGCAGTGAGACACAAGACCACTGAGAGAAAGATACCAGTGAAGTGTTAATAACAGGATATTATTATCAATAAAAAATACTATGGTTGTGAATGTGGAGAGAAGTTATACGAGGCATCTTCGATCCAGTCTTCGTTCTCCAGTATGGCCTCAATATGAGGATTCGTGATGACAACATCATCCAGCTCCAGCTCTGATGGTTCACTCTGAGTCTCCATCGCTCCGATCAAATCCACTGTAGGTCTAAAATATAAACAAAAAGAAGAGTAGAGGCATTTTCATAGCTCAGAATGTTGGAATGCAAAATGGTGATGCCTGCTTAATCCTGAGTGTGGGAATGAATGAGGCCATGTCTTTTTCTGTAGTGTACACTCAGGTACATACTTGGAATCAAACTGGTGCAGAAAGTCCGGAGGGTGGCAGTAACGATGGCGGCACACAACCACCAGAGCCACAAATGATGCCAAGAAGATGGTGGCGAGAACACCGATGGCCACGATCACAACCGTCTCCATGGCGGCGATGATGGTGATGATGAACGATTGGCAAAAAGTTGCTTGTCTGGAGTTTGGAGTTTGCAAAAGCTAGACGTTTCTGAGGAAATAAAGACAAGAAGTCAATATTATAATAAAATAATATCTCTTTAATATAAAAAATGTCTATCTATCTATCTATCTATCTATCTATCTATATCTATCTATCTATCTATCTATCTATCTATCTATCTATCTATCTATCTATCTATCTTTTATCTTTGTGTGTCTTAAAGTAGCAAAGAAAAACGACCATATGAGACTTCAGTATTATTGTAACGTGTTGAGTAAATAATGTAATTTCCTCCCTTTTACTCTCCTTACGCTTCACCAAATGCAGAGTTAACAACTTGATTTATACACTTATCTTGATCATACCATTCTTTTTCAATTGAATATGTAAAGCTTCATTCAGACTGTCCTCTCGTCCTCTCTCTCTATGGCCTCTATGGCGCTTACAGCAGTGTAAGAGCTGTTTTTTATGAGTATGAATGTAAAATGAATGCAGGAGTGTTTTTGTGTGTGTCTGTGTCTAATTGTGTCTTTGTAAGGGTCACACCCATCAGACCTTTGATCAGTCAGTCATTAACCTGCTCACAGTGTATATATGAGTCAATTTGGCACCATGTGTTTGCCTTGCCCTTTTGGTAAAGAACAAGAGGCAAGACTGAATATTTCAATTTAGACATGAACATGTTTTTGAACATATTGTAACGATCTAAGCGCATTGTCTAATGCACAGGACGTGTACGAATCCACTTTTGCTAGTTTAAAGAAGGGAAAAATGGTTGCCGTGCATTTTGGCCTTTACATGAAATAAACCAATCAGAGTCTCATCTCCCATTCCCTTCAAATGCCAGTTGTACTTGCGCCATGGCAGGCTGCTATTTACATGACGGAATTTGCAAGCGGAAAGACTGAACGCGTCTCCAGAGCGTACGCGGTTCTGCTCGGGCGCGAGGTAAAAGCGCGCAAGCAGACCATCTACAGGACAAGCCGGCTTCCACCATATCTTTATGTACACAATAATAATCTTTTACATTGTAATCCTTTTATTTTTTTATATTTGGCGTGTTTGTGTGCTTCTGCGCGTCCCTGTCCCCTAGGCGCATACTAACGCGCTCTTTAAATAAAAAAATATATATATTGCGCCATTGACTTTAGACCAGGTTTATTTCAGTTGCCTCAAAATAGCAATGCGCCATCAATACCCCTGAACACACCTCGTTTTCAGACCAGCACGCCCATGGGCGCAAATGCATTTGCTATTTAAACACTGTGGCGCAGGAAATGATAACTGCGTCGGGCTGAAACTAGCAAAAAAACATTGCGTCAGGTGTATGATAGGGCTCATTAGTTTTAGGGTTACAATTGGGCCTATGTCAATAATTTCCCCAACAGTCTTTCATTTAATGTTAACAAGTGACAACTTACAACTTACTTTCTATTTCACTTCTAATCCCAAAAACAACAAACGGAGAAATTATTATTGTCCATTTAAAGGACAATTTCGATATTTTACACCTAAAGCCCTGTTTTCAGATCGTTTCTGATTAAATAGAACGGTTAAGATTGAAATTTGGACACATGCTGCTGGCCCGAGAATTTTCGCTTTCTGTGGTAGTATTTCAATCAAGATGATGAAATAGTGTTTTGGAATGCTGTAATTCCCTAATCGGATTAATTTGAACTCCCCTGGCCGTATAGCATACTGTGCACTATAGGCACTTTTTAAAATTTATCCTGGCATTCAGTGACACTGCATTAACCCTCTATGGTTATGATAGATGGGGACACAGAATGTGAAAGTAAACAGAGAAAAAAAATGTCAAGCCTTTGCATTTTGAAACAATGTCCTGCTAAGGAAGCTGGTCTTTAGTTACACAGTCATTAATTTGATTACATTACACCGGTGTTTCCCAAACTGGGGCTCATGAAGGAACTGCAGTTGATGAAAAGCTAATCATCTAAATAATAAAAATGTAAAATGAAAGTAACTTAAAAAACAAAAAAATAAAACTATCATCAAAATAAAACCCTTACTAAAAATGTCATGTGACCATTGACTGACATCAGAGCAGCAAGATTTAACCATGGTTAAATTTTAGGACTTTCCAAACATAATAAAAGCGATTGGTAAAAAAAAAAAAAAGTTACAAAAAGAATTATGGAGAATCATTAAATTTTGAATAATATAGGGCCATTGTGTGAAAAATATGTAATCATGTAATTAATCAAATAGAGTATATTCTGATTGTTAGTATTTTAAAAGGTAATATAATCTAAATACAATTACAAGTATTTCATTTTTTTTTTAATATGATTAAGCAATCTGGATTACATGTAATCAGAACTACCAGAACTATAGGCCTATATATAAACACACACACACACACACACACACACACACACACACACACACACACCACACACACACACACACACACACACACACACACACACACACACACACACACACACACACACGGGTACATATTGCTGGGTATATATATATATATATATATATATATATATATATATATATATATATATATATATATATGTAGTACTCACTATATACATATTGGGTATATATATATATATATATATATAGTACTCACTCATTTAATGTTCATAATATACTTTCTAATGAAACTTAAATGTACCAAATTAGAAGAGAAAGCAAAATAGAAAAGCATTTTGACTAATGGTCTGTTTTGGACCCCACTGTATGAATGTGCACACTATCTATTGAACATTATAAGTTAATTGGTAACGACTTAATAAAGTTATTAGTATAAAGTGTTACTAAAGCATTAACAAAATACAGAATTATGTGCACTGTTATTGGCCTAAACGCAGTAGCTGCTCTCCTCCATTTTACTCTTAAATTTCAAAAGGATTCGATGTATGGCATGATGATGCATATTTCCGGCACATGAATAAAGACTTTCAAGGCTATAGCCTACTGTATATTCACAACTTAATAGGCTTGAATCTGCACTGAGACAAAGAAAGCTCGGTTCAAACCAAATCAGTGGGGTCTGTTTAAAAGTTAGCGTTATTTAATTTAAATAGACTATCACTAAATTCAAGCTTTTATTATATGAGTTTTCTGTCTGTCGCATTTAGTGTAGGCCTACTTTTGACTCACTTATTTTTATTTTTTACATTATCACAGTTACAAATCTATCAAGTAAACAACTAGGTCAATTATATAGTCCTTTTAGTAATTTAGTATAGCGCAATTAGTTGAATTTTATGATCTTCTTACCTATATATCTTTTCCATTTTATGGCGTTTGTCCCACGAAACAAAGCGAGTTTGGGCTGGAAAGGCGGAGACGGCACGGAGATCTCCAGCGCGGGAGCGCGCAGTAGATCAGCACTGTGAACTTCGCTCCTGCAAGAAGCGCGCGCCCGCGCTTAAACCCAGATGTCAGCTATCAAATTTGACCTACCTGGTGTCATTCCCAATCCATGTGTTCATGTTTTGTGGAGCCCATGCGGGGTTTTCCATATTGCGCATGTGCAAATACCTTGTGGCAGTTCGACTCACGTGCACGCAGGTATACAGAGTATTCAGTTTTTAAAGCATGAAGGACAGTAAAAGACTACTAATCATTCAACGTTTATTAAAAAAGATTTCGCAGTCATTTGCTCTGTAAATTGACATTTTGAATAGGCCCACACAACAGAAACACTGAATTTCAAATACAGTTCAATGAGCAGGGTCCAAGCAAGCCGAACAGAAGTAGGCCTATGTCTTTTCACAGCTCTATAGAAGATGACAAGCTAGTTGTATCTCCACATTTAGAAAGCATTTAAACTTAGCACTTTAACATAGGCTATTTGTTTGTTCTTTCTCTCATGTGCAAGCTGCATGTTTATATGAGAACATACAACATTAGAATTTCACAATGTCAACATTTTGTGTAATATTTTTAAAGCTGCAGTCCGTAACTTTTTTGGGTTCAAAATTATAAATTTCCAAAATAATTTTTTGAGCAAGTACATATCCAGCCAGTGTTCAAAACTCTGCTTGCCTTAGCTTGATTCAAAACGGTAAGCTTGTAATAATGTTTTTAATTCCAGTGGTACTGGTGGATTTCCGCGGGAAATTCGATCATGTCTTTGCGTCATTACGTCACATCTGAACACATAAAGGTGTCACGGCTATAGGCTATATTGCTTGTGAGGATGTTGGAGGTGGAGATTTATAGCCTTTTCTCACAGCACTTGATATAATTAAACTAATTAATTTGATGGCGGATCCAGAAAGGTTCAAAGACAATCACCAGTGACGAGATTCACCCGTTGTAAAATGCAAACGACTTCATTCGGACTTCGGAGTGGCTATAGAAAAAAAGAGACTGCAACTGGCTGGGCCCATGCGAAAACAAGGATAAATATCGGAAGGGCATTAAATGTAGTCACGCAATGCTGATGTTGTACATTACAATTTGAGAACAAAGTATAATTTGCGCGGTTTTACGTGATTTGTTAAGCGATCGTTAGATTTAATCAACGTGATTTACTGCAATGCTTTTTTCCCCTTATTTGGTCAGAACAAAAGTGGATGTTACTCTAACTTGTTCAGATGACATTATCTGGTGAAAACTCTTATGTTGGTCATACTTCCAAAAAGTTTGATAGTATCCACAACGGCGCGGTGACGGAGAGACACACATTCTCCTCAAAACATTAGGCTTGTTTGAGATGAGCAAAATCTGCGCAGAACCGATCACCGGTGATCAGCGCGGGATGCATGCCGGTTAGAAATGTGTCCGAGTGCGGTCCGCCTGGCTCTGATGTCATGCTGACATATGTAAAAACACTCTCGCGAGCACAAGCTGCACGTGTCAGATTCTGCAGTCGAGCGCAGTTGCTCTCCACCGACTGCGCGGATCAAAAGCACAATGGGAAACGACTTGCTGACGACACAGCTTAATGCTCATTGGTTTAAACAACCGTGATGTATTGTTCTCTTTTAAAATGTTTGAATTTACTCTGATTTTGTGTTTTTATGTGTATAAATTATGTGTGAGAATTCCCAAACTCTCTGACAGTGTGATCTCTATATGGGTTATTTGATTATTGTCATATTTATTGATTTTTATTTATTTATAAAACATATGTAATTAAAGTAAAAATTATTGATAAACACGTCTTTGGTATGTAATTAAATACAAGAACTTTGAGAGTCTTGTTCATTATATTTATTTTCTAATAAAAGCAACAGAACTTAAATTACAAAAAAAAATAAACTACTAGAAGAGTAGTTGCCTGCACTTTTTTCAATCCTTCCCTCACTGTAGCCGCCTACTCTCGCATAGCCTACATTTCAGGCAAAGCAAGGCGCATCTCAAACAAGCCTATTGTGTTCATCCGCGCTGTGCCGAGGCACAACTCACGTAAAGGTGATAATTCCGCGAATGACTGCAATTGCAGATTTCAAACAAAGATGGCGACAAAGAGGAAAAGCTACGGACTGCAGCTTCAACAGTCAAAGGTCCAAATTCGTGAGAAGGACATTTGTGTGGAAGTTAAAGCCACACCATTGATGCATCCCATAACTGAAAGTGATTATTTTATCCCTCAAAATAAACCGCATGACACATTTGGTCAAATTTCACATTATAGTCACAATTACAAAGCTATATGAATATTAAGAATAATAAAATGAAAAGCAATGAAAATAAGTTGTATATTTTAACTTCATTTGAGGCTGGCATACTCCGAGTGCTCTGCCAGGACTGTCTGTTTGTGAACTGGTTTGGCAGCAGTCTTAACATGGACAACAGAAGAATATGTCACCTCGTCCTGAGAGAGAGAGAGAAAAGACAGAGATTTTGTTCAAAATACCTACATGTAGCTATAGCTATATATTCATATATTATGCACAGAATATACTCCGTCTGACCTCATTTCCATCTTGTTTTAAGTTTTGTCCTTGCGTTAAACTATCAGGATTTACATCAGCCTAAAGAAAGAGACATCATGATCAGGACACACATATGCAGATGCTGCTCTTTATTTCATTCAGCTAGTAGCCTACTGGAAGTGCACGCGTGTCAACATATTAAATATTTATCTGAATGGGTTTGAGGCAATTTGTGCTCACCTGTTTCTCATTTTCACTACTCACTAGCACAAGTCCATCATTGGTCATCTTTTTGACATCTATTCTTCCTAGAAATGAAAAAAATCTCTGTCAAATTGAAAAAAAAAACATCAGACAAAAGGGTGTGGATAAAAGATCAAATATGATGGCGATGAGTTTATAATACTTAAAGTTGAACATTCAACATCCTTTTGACATGTATTTTTCCTATTTGTAATAGTTCAAAGATATCATATCATATATCATCAAACTTACATATGATTTTAACGTTCTGAATAACATCAAATGCTGAATAACATCAAAAAACAAAGGTTTGAGAGGCCAGTCTTATTTCAATTTGTTCTATTATCATCACATATAATAGTATGTGTGTGTGTGTGTGTGTGTGCGTGCGTGTGCGCGTGTACCTCTGCATTTCCAAAAGATCAATGCCAGTACTACTGGTAACATTAATACTGGAAGCAGTGACAGCAGAATGAAGGCTGAAAAAACACACACACACACACACACACACACACACACACACACACACACACACACACACACACACACACACACACACACACACACACACACACACACACCTTAAATAAACTATGCAGACACTTCAAGAAAACAGGCAAAAATACATTGAATAGTATATCTAAAAAAATCTTTAAAGCAAAATAGACTGTTACGTACACATTTTGTATTCTGTCTCTTGTTCTCCTGTAAGGGTCAGTGAGGTTATATGGTTATTGCATGAACTTTTGTTTTTTCTAATTAGTTCAAAATCTGCAGCCATCATCTACACAACAGAGGATATATTATTCTAGAACATCATCATCATCTTCAACAATTTATAATGAACAACAACACAGAATAATATTACCTTGAACACTGAGTGTGATGTTGACGTGTGGTTGATGAAGCACAGAGCAATGATATTCCCCCTGATCTTCTGTGTTCAGGTCTGATATGTGTAGAGACAGATTTCCTGGTGAGGATTCATTCAACAGTTTGACTCTACCTCTGTGTCTCTCACTCTGTTCAGTTGGGTAAATTTCTTCAGGTTTTGTTCTGTTTTTTAGTGAAGTATATGTCCATGTAAGTTGTAGAGGTGTGTCCTTTAGTTCGGTACAGGAACAGGGCAAAACTACAGACTCTCCCGAGTGTCCCGTCACCTCCACCGTCTGTGTGTTCTGATCCAGATCACACCCTGACAACACATTAGCCTGACATTAACACTGCACTTTACTGGAAGAAGAAAATATCTACTGCATTGTGAGAGATGCGCGCGTTTCAGGCAAAAATATTCCATTTACCTTTTATCTTCACTGATATGTCTATATAGTATTGTGAAATCTCACACCTATATGACCCTTCATCCTCCTTTCTGAGGTCCGAAATGAGCAGAGACAGATTTGATGGAGAAATTTCATTTAACAGCTTCAGTCTGCCCTTGTAACTCTCCTTTTTTAATACTTCATTTCGTTGGCTCCCGTATAGCTTGAGCCACGTGAATTTGACTGTAGTCTGATGGTCAGGGTAAGTACAGGAGCAGGGCAGCAGGACTGATCCACCTGTGTAACCTGTTACTTCTCTAGTCTTTCCGTAATCTGAAAGATAACAACCTGCAGACAGAGAGAGTTTATTTCTGAATGCATCAATGTGATCTCACAGATTAACATCATGAAGAAGAGATTTATTATACCATCATTGAATAATAATGCAGTATGCTTAAAAAAATAAGCATGAAATAAAGTTTCACAAGTCACACGATAACAGAGCATGAGACTCAATCTGAGCTTTAAGTTCGGGTCAGGGTGCCAGAGGCTGTATAACTGAATGAGAAATCTTCTTTTAAATTAAAATTCACACTACTCATCTAAGGGTATGTTTACATGACACCGTTTTTAACTGAAAACTTGTTATGCATTTTGGCCGTTCATCACGACAATGGCGTTTAGGGGGCCTGAAAACGCGAGCTTTTGAAAACGGGTTTCAAAGTGCAAGGTCCGTCTCCATACTGGTCTGGCATCCCAGCAAGCAATTTTGCGTCTAAAAGACGTCTAATAGCCGTCAAAACACAGCCCAGACGTCTAGGCTAAAAGAAGGCTAAATTTGGGCTGTCAGTGAAAATCTAATAGACGTCTAACCATAACCCAAGAATAAGACGTCTAACCATAGCCCAAGAATAGACTAGTCATCAACTAGACGGCTATTGAACGACTACATATATACGTCTAATAGACAGTGCATATGGGTCTAGGCTAAAACAAGGCTGAATTTGGGCTGTCAGTGAAAATCTAATAGACGTCTAACCATAGCCCAATAATAGACTAGTCATCTATTAGACAGCTATTAAACGACTACATATACATGTAATAGACAACAAAATGATGGCTAAATGATTCTTTCACTCAAATATAACAGGGTCTCAAATGACAATCCATCCAAAGAAATTAAATATAAAGGTTTTATTTAGAAAAAGAACATTAACAACTTAGACAACTTACAAAAAGATCAAAACATAAAAATGATAAAATAAAATATAAAAAATAAAATATAAAGACGATAAAAAAATATGGAACATCAACACCTTAGGATAATAAAAATATAAAGAATGACCAAATAAAAAGTAAAATAAAAAACCTGTTGGTTTATAAAACATTAACTGTTGCATTTCTGAGCTCAAACTCTGTTGCTGCTGGGAAGTTGGTCATCACGGCATCTGCCAAATAAGAAAGATATATTTTTGCACAAGAAAAGCATTGTTGACAGTTTAACCTGAAGTGTGTATAGACTAATACATTCACTTGTACTGTTTTTGTGTGTGTGTGTGTGTTCTGTTATGGTTTTAATGCACATCTGAGCTATTTGCATTATTATGGACCATTCACCTGTAGGCTACTGGTTTTTTTTTTTAAGAGTTCTATTTAGGCTTTATGCACATCTGAGCTATTGGCATTATTGATATACTGCCGGATACTTTTTTTATAATTGCTAATTTTATATTGCCAATCATTTATGCTGTATTATAAAACTAATTTGAAAGTTTCAAACTTGAATGAATGGAGGCATCTTGAATGAAACTTCATCTTATTGTGATTGTACAATGAAAAATAGTATTCTACTCTGTTAGCTTATGCTCTCTCTCTCTCTCTATAATTTGTTCAGTAAAAATCAATGATGGACTTTGGCAAAGATGAGAGCTTTAGTGAGGAAATGCTATTTTCATATCATAATGATCTAAAGAAAAGAGTAAAATATTTTTGGCTTTCATAACACATTACAATAGGTTGCACATGTTTCATGTTTAGCCTACCCCTTTGAATTCAGATAATTCGAGTTTAAGGAAACATGAAGTTATACGTGCATATGTTACACTGTAGCCTACCCGCTAAAATGTCACGATTCCAACAACGCATGATAACAAATAATTTAGATAAAAATGATGAGCATGTCAAAACGAAAACACAGATACTTACAAGACAAAAGTAATAATGTCTTATACCTGTTCTCTTCGACCGACAGCTGAATGCAATGCTCTGGCTCGTTTAAAATAGTTCAAAATGGTAGAAATGTTTATATCCCGCGATCGCGAGAACAGTAATCTCTAGCTACTAACTATCAAGTCTCGCGTTGCCAGTAGTCATGCCTCAGTAGGGCTGTTGCCATCTAGCGGTTGAGAAATGTAATTGCATTTTTATTTAATTTAAAATGAAAGACGGTCAAATAAGTAGGCCTACGGAAGAGGATTAGGGCCAGGCAATAATAAAAAAAATAAAACCATCTCGAGATTAAAGTCATTATAATGCGAGATTAAACTCGTTAAGTTTCGAGAAAAAAAGTCGAAATACAATCTTGAGAATAAACTCATTAAATATCGAGAATAAAGTCGTTGTGTTGCGAGAAAAAACTTGTTAAATTTCGAGAAAAAAGTCGAAATACAATCTTGAGAATAAACTCATTAAATATCGAGAATAAAGTCGTTGTGTTTCGAGAAAAAAAACTCGTTTAATTTCGAGAAAAAAGTCGAAATACAATCTCGAGAATAAACTCATTAAATAGCGAGAATAAAGTCGTTGTGTTTCTAGAAAAAAAACTCGTTTAATTTCGAGAAAAAAAGTCGAAGTAATTGTGAGAATAAACTCCCTACTGATAGAGGACATGGTTACATCCCTTAGTCAATCTATATTTTTGACTTTCTTGCAGTAACAAAGAATAGAACATGATCTAGGTCGGCTAGGTGTTTTTAGAAGAAAAAATCAGTCCAATTTGCGCGATGTACTCGCTTTTGTACAACATGAAATTCATCGAGGTTTCCCAGGATACCATAAGACGCATTATTTGTTGATGCTCAAGGTGTGGAATTACGACGAAGGAGACGCTTGAGAAGACGCCACTTGCGCTGGCCCATGCACTCTGGCATATGGACAGCTATGATCAATTAAAACCGTACAGCATTGCAATTAGCTGTATATGGTTACAGTCGTTACATTCTGTGGATGGAGGCGTACACAACCAACAACGATTAATGCGTCTTGTGGTATCCTGGGAAACCACGAAACCTCGATGCGGTTGATATATGCAATGAACACTGATTGAATGCGTTATTCTCTACATTTCATTTCGACTTTTTTTCTCGAAACACAATGACTTTATTCTCGAAATTTAATGAGTTTATTCTCAAGATTGTATTTCGAGGTTTTTTCTCGAAATTTAACGAGTTTTTTCTCGCAACACAACGACTTAATTTTCGATAGGCTATTTAATGAGTTTATTCTCGAGATTGTATTTCGACTTTTTTTCTCGAAATTTAACAAGTTTTTTCTCGAAACACAACGACTTTATTCTCGATATTTAATGAGTTTATTCTCAAGATTGTATTTCGACTTTTTTTCACGAAATTTAACAAGTTTAATCTCGCATTATAATTACTTTAATCTCGAGATGGTTTTATTTTTTTATTATTGCCTGGCCCTAATCCTCTTCCGTAAATAAGATCGATCGTATAGTGCGTATGAATGTTATGTAGTGTGACAGCAAACATGAAGCTGCGTGGGCGAAAAAAATGTAAACAATTTTAAGACTGTTTTGGCTATAGCCTACTAATCGCTGGTAGACACTGATTGCCTCGATTTCGCCGGGTGGGCTAAAAGCAGACTGCACATACTCATAGCCTGTCCAATTCAGAGCTAAATCGTGACTACAGATCGACCATGTCATAAAATGACATTTGCACCTTATATTATTACCAATGCGAACATGGGATATCAACCAACATGCGTTGCCTGCACAAAAAACCTACAATTAATCAGACAATTAATCAGTTTTGACTAAGTGGGCTAAATAGCCGGTCTGACTACGAGCTAGATCGTGTCTACGCACAGCCTACACATAGAACATGTCAAAGAAATGAAACCAAACACCTTACTCACAGTTGACTTTGCTTATATGATGGAATATCATATCGCAAGTTATTTTGGAAAAAAATTACATGTAACGAGATTTAATGTTATTTGGTCTAGAAGTGGGTTACACATAGCCGGACTATATCGGGTCTATATTTAACCGAGACGGTGAAATGACGGCTATTGCTTGCTGGGATAATACAGCCTTTTTAGTCATTTTCGCAGATCCGTGTGAACGGGGATCGTTTCGTTTTTAGTACATCGTTGTCGTGTAAACAGACCCTAACCCTGGTCCGGGAGCACTGCACATTTTAGATGTCCACCTAATCAAAACACACCTCACTCAACTCATCAGCCCATTAAAGACTGCAAGCCCTCAGATGGGTGTGAGATAAGAGAATTCAAAAAGAAACCTTAGCTAAAACACAAAGAAACCAGTTTGTCTGACGAGGACCTTGTGGTCGAAACGTTGCAAGTTAATAAATGTCTTTGGGAGCATGAATAGCAGTGTGCTGGTTCTTTTGTATTTTAGCTTTAGTCAGGCAAGAGAGATATCACAAATGTGCAGTGTTGTCTCTCCAGGAGTTGGGAAGCAGTGATCTATATCACTCAGCACTAGATTCACAATCACATCCATTGATGACTGATTCATTTCACTCTAAAGTCTTACAAGTATTTATAAATCTGACTTACCTTCAGTAAAGTGAAGCATAAAGAGGAAAAGACAGAAACACTCCTTCATGACTGATTCTCTGAACTCACTCACTGATGGTCCAAACTTACACACTCGTCACATGATCAGCGAGTGTGAACTGAGTCTTAATGTTGCTCTTGTTCTTCAGGAACTTAGCATGTTGTGCCATTTCCTCTTTAGTAATTCTGTTTCTCTTCCTGCATCACTGACACTAATAAACATATATGCTGTGTTTGATATATATCAGGGCTTCTCGTGTCACTACTGCAGCTCAGGATTTAACATTAACCCCCGGTTTCACAGACAAGGCTTAAGCCTAGTCCCAGACTAGAATTCATGTTTGAGCTGTTTCAACTGAAAGCAACTTGCACTGGCACATCTTAAAATATGTCAGTGCCATTGTTTTGTCTCAAGATGCACACCAGTAATGTTTTTTCTAAGGCATGTTTATAAAAGATATGTAAATGTCCTAATTGAACTAAGGCCTAATCCTGGCTTAATCTAAGGCCTGTCTGTGAAACCAGGCCTAAGAGAGTTAAATGATCTACACATTAATCGGTAGATCATGATCCACAATGTTATCTGTTTTATGGCTGTTAAACTGCTGATTTTTCTAAAATTGAGGGCTGAATTATTGCTTTGAGCTCATCAAACAGAAGCAATCATTTAAATTCATGAAAACATATGAATGTTCAAACTCAATGAGCAGATTACCGTACACCTTACTGTCAAACAACATTGTGTGTGTGTGTGTGTGTGTGTGTAGATATGTCTTATCTATCAAAAAGACTGTGTTGTTTTATTACAATAAAAATATTGAGTACATATTAGGGGTAGAGATCTTGACCTCTGCTTAAGTAAAACAGTTTTTAATATGTTGCATCATCAATTAGCATTCCTCTACAGTACATGTTCACAAATACAAATGTTTGTTTCACTATATTAGAGAGGACATCTTATAGACTTGTTTTTAAATTAGTTTAATTATATTGTCTATCGCCTAACCCACCCACTAAACAGAAACATTTACAAAACTCTAGATTTAAATAAAAACATGTTTTGACCAATAAGCTTATACCAATAGTCAGTTGTCACCATATTTAGTGAGGACATTTGGCCCTCACAAATATAGTGGACGTACACACACACACACACACACACACACACACACACACACACACACACACACACACACACACACACACACACACACACACACACACACACCACACACACACACACCACACACACACACACACACACACACACACACAAACAGGGGAAACTTGCCATATATGAAGAACATAACGTTCTATGTACATAACCATGGTTTTGGTTTGTTGGTCTCTTTTAGCAGTTTGGTCAGAATGCAACCTGGCGTTTAAGTGCTTTATTATTATTTTTTTATTCCCTTTTTATCAATGCATTAGTAAAAGGGCTTTTTGAAAATTGACATTGACTTTGCTGCTCAAATCTTTCTGTATCAGCACATGAAGAACAGCTTAGATGTTTTGTGACAAAGCCAAAAAAGCCAAGAGATCAAGATCTCATAATTTACCCAATAACCATTTAGTAACAACAGTATTTCATATAGCTACTATAGGCTACAAGTAAATGTGTTGGCTTAAGCTATATATATATATTTATATGGAAAATCATCATCACTCTGCTATGGTGATCATATTCTTAAGCAACTAAGCAGCAGCAGATAAAATGCAACAACTCAGAGATGTGTGAAAACTTACAGTAACATACAGTGTGCTGTGTTGGCACTTCACTGGGCTTCCTCTTCACCATATAGCCTATGGAAACAGATACAAAACAACTACAAATATAGATCAAGTTGAAATGTAACTTATGATCTTGTTTTTACAGAGAATTCCATCTTGAATCTTCTCTGAAAGTTATGGTTTGATGAGGTCTAAGCAACAAGGGCAATCTCAAGAAATCTATCCCTCTTACTGTTAGATTAAACGAGAAGTCAAAATACCCTGTTTAAGTTTAAAAAGAAAGTTTAAGTAAATAATGTAAAAAAGTAAAAAATAAAAAAAGATTATCATTTCCTAAGGCAATAATTATGTAATCATAATTATGTGTGTTGTAAGTTTGGACTCATATTCAACTTTTACATTTAGATGAATCACATGTCATATTGTTGGATGTCACAGGACAATTTCAACTGAAAGTGAAGATATCATTTGCAGCTCCAAACCTTATTTATCTGATTTATTTCTATAATTTGTGTAGCCTTCTAACCTTTTAAAGGGTGTGTTGTGTTTTAATTCTAAAGTAAAATGCTTTTTAGAGCTGAAACTAAAACCAAGTAAACACTTTTAATAATAAATAAATCAGTTATACTACACTAGTACAATGGGTAAACATTCAACAATAATATCATTACGTCTTAGTGGATTTTTATAGGCCAATATAAACAACCCTTCCCTATTTCTGTTCTGTTATGATAATGGGTTATGGTACCTTAAAGAAAGGTTTTTAGTTTATGTTGCTGCCACTTACACAGTTACACAGTTCTGTTAAGCACTGCCTCCATTACATGTTCTATCAATTTTATTGTTATTGGTTGAAAAAACATTGTTTATTGTCACTGGATGAGGCTACATTATTTAAATGTTTAGTAATATTGCCAATATATTAATAGCACAGGAATTTATAGCATATAAACATTATTCCAGACAGCTCTCCAGTAGATGGCAGAGTTGTGTTAAGGGCTGGTGACCACACGGGGGCAGTAGCTTTTTAAAGATGACCATAATCAAAAATGGAAGATTTTAATGTTGGCATTAATTACCCCACCGGAATGGCAAAATGAATGGCAAAGCATAGTACCAGATGAACAAATAGAATTGAGAGAAGAGTTATTAAACTTTCTAATCATAAATATCTGTGATATGACCCTTTTATTGTAGCCTATATCGCAATGTGAAGCAGCAAAATAACAATTGCTTCACATCTCTGAAGTCTTTGACGTTTAGAAAGCAGAATGCCGTGAGTGACAGTGACATGGAGTTTCGGCATCTTTGGAGGTGCTTCCCACAGAGTTCATGGGTTTCAGCTCAGCTGGATTGACAGGGCTTTGTTGAAATGTCAAGCATTGTGTCACTTGTCACATTAACAATAAGGTGCTTGAGCACACTTCTTCTTTGGAACTGTACTTTGTCCATATTTCATTTCTTATCCCCATTCCAATGAACATAGTCATTTGATTATATTATATCTGACGGATTCTTACCGCTGCATAAAACAGCCTGTCATTTTATCACATGGTTTCAAAGCACTTTCTGTTAATTTTGCCTTTGCATAAACTATGAGAGAGATAAGACATAGGCCTAGCCTAAATGATACAATGGTAAAAAGTTTATTCTCTTTCTAAAATCATTTTGAAGCATCTAGGCCCAGCATTTATCTAAAAGTGAGCAAGCATTGCCTTTTTTGGTGTGTATACAGTGAATGAGAGAGAAGAGAAATAAAGAGAGTGAAAGAAAGCACAAAAAAACATTCCTCTCAAAGAGCAGCATGCTTTGTTCTCCCACCGTTGGTACATTCGGTTGTCTCATTATCATCAATTTTCTTAATAGTTGTCATGGGTTAAAAGGTGCCTTAGGTGTTAAATAGTCATTTACGACCACTTCTTGGATATTAGATGTTTTAAAAAGGATCACGATGACTTTATTTACCAGTAATCAGATTTTCTAAGGTTGTGCTTTTTTTCTGGAATTTTCAGGACGTGTGCCTGGAGAGGACATCTCTCTCTCTCTCTCTCTCTCTCCTCTCTCTCTCTCTCTCTCTCTCTCTCTCTCTCTCTCTCTCTCTCTCTCTCCTCTCTCTCTCTCTCCTCTCTCACTCTCTCTCTCTCTCTCTCTCTGTGTGTGTGGAGTGATTGACAGTTCGTTTCAGAGCAGGATGAGCTTACCGTCTTTGAGAACAGAGCCAAGGTATGTTGTGATTTCTGATTACTTACCTCTTGCTGCAAGGAAAAAACTCACACACACATGCACCTGTGTTCATGATGATGAGCAACAAATCTCTTTCTTCCTGTCTCGTTCTCTCTCGCAAACACAATATCACAACAAAGACAAACGTAGACATATAAGCCATTTCATAGATGCATAATGCGAGAGAGGGGGATGTTATAGTTGACGTGTGCTTCTTTCATGCCTCTATTCTCTCTCTATCTCTCTGTTTTCTGTGCTGAGTCATTAGGGCTTTCTTTACTGATGGATGTTTACAGACAGCCCTCTTCTTCTTTTCCCATGCAAAAGAAAAGAAGATGCAAGCTATGCGCAGCTATGACATAGAAACAATACAATTATTGTGTGCCCTGTTTCATCCATGCATATCTGAAAAACGGATACAAAAGCTGTCACTGGGGTGGTGCCCTTTCAAACGGTACACATATTACACTAAAGGGTGCATATTGATACCTTAAAGGAACATATTAGTACTTTTTGAGAGGGTATCATCCCAGTGACAGCTTTTGTACCTTTTTTCTGCGAGTATATTTTCTATAGTACAATATTATATAGTATACTATAGTACTGCTAAGTATTGACCATAAATGGCTCGGACATTTAAGTCACACTTCAACATTTTTGAATTTGCATAATTGCATTAGATAACAAAATATCAAAACAAGTGATATCTGACAAATTATGCTAGAGCATTGATTCATTTTAGAGGATGCATGAATTCAGTTAAGTTCCTGTGAAACTCTTTTGATTCCATTCGCATACATTTTTTTTGATATCTTTGTTCTGGAGTTATTATGCTTAAAGGAGAACTCCGGTGCAAAATGAACCTTTGGTCTAATTACACATTGTTACCTAGTCAACCGTTATCTGAGATTTGTTTTCATGATTATCGAATGTAAATAGTTTTATCTCTAAAAACAGTTTAGCCTATAACGCTAGTATAACGCTAGTATACGGGGCATGGAGTAATGACAAATAAAAATCGCTTCTTAATACCACTAACAAGGCTCAAAATAGCCACACACTAACACGGTAGCATAATGAGGGTCCCTACATGCAAACCGAAGCATTGAGAACTTTGACAGTGTCCAGACAGTTTAATAAGAAGATATTTTATACATACAGTCAACTTCGCGAACATAAGCAGAATCCATCTTGGAAAAACAGACTCTATCAATCGATCTACGAACCACCGATCCAAATGCGCTGAACTGTGTAGAATCTCATGTGGTCCAGCGCATTTGGATCGGTGGTTCGTAGATCGATTGATAGAGTCTGTTTTTCCAAGATGGATTCTGCTTATGTTCGCGAAGTTGACTGTATGTATAAAATATCTTCTTATTAAACTGTCTGGACACTGTCAAAGTTCTCAATGCTTCGGTTTGCATGTAGGGACCCTCATTATGCTACCGTGTTAGTGTGTGGCTATTTTGAGCCTTGTTAGTGGTATTAAGAAGCGATTTTTATTTGTCATTACTCCATGCCCCGTATACTAGCGTTATACTAGCGTTATAGGCTAAACTGTTTTTAGAGATAAAACTATTTACATTCGATAATCATGTAAACAAATCTCAGATAACGGTTGACTAGGTAACAATGTGTAATTAGACCAAAGGTTCATTTTGCACCGGAGTTCTCCTTTAATTATGCATGTCTTCGTGGATTTACTGAATTAACAAAGGAGATGTTCAAAGTCAAGTCCCTCTTATACACTGATTATGTTGTTTCTAATGTCTGCTCTCTTAAGTGCCTCAGATGGGGCTCACCTCCCACTGAGCTGTCTAGACTAATTGATATCAGGTTGGAAGACATTTTTCTGGACTTTTTAACAAAGGTCAAGAGCTGAGGAGCACATGGAGGTTCAGCCTCAGAAAACGTAATATTAAATACATTTCTGCTTCAATAAAAAGTTAAAAATCTGAGTGACGAGACACTTACAATGGAAGAATTTTTAAAAATAATTTCAATAATAATATTAGTGTATAGGCAATTTACATTTTACAAATTAACATTCCTTTTGCCATTGATTGTAACAATCCAGTGAGATTTTTGCATGCAATCTCATTCACAACAATGCACAAAAATCTGACAACAGCCAGTAGGCTGATTTCACCATCATCGAGTCCATCTGGGATTACAGGAGGAAGAAAAAATTAGACTGATTAAATCCAGAAGAAATACCTAGTTCTGGCATGAAACAGAAGACTGATAGGACTTTAATTAATTTGGTAGCGATCGCATCGTCATCTACATAGCACAGCTGATTGGTTGCTGTAGCATCATTGACCAATGAGCTGCTGCTACTCAACATTCAATCAAATACTGGTAGTGCTGTTGCCATAGGTTATTGCTAGCAGTCTGTGGCGCTTCCAGAAAGCATCTGAAATTAACAAATTGAATAAATTCGTTATTTTTATTTTATTTTTTGCGTAGGACCTACAAAAAGTATTCTAGTAGCTTCATAACATTAAGGTTGAAAGACTTGTTGTCACATGGACTATTTTAACGATGTCCCCACTACCTTTCTGGGCCTTGAAAGTGGTAATAACATTGCAGTCTATTAATTTGTGTTCCGAAAATGAACGAAGGTCTTGGTTTTGGAACAACATGAGGGTGAGTATTTAATGACAAAATACTCTGTGTTGCCTACGTTATCCTCTTTTTAAAATTTGCACCCTATTGACTTGAATGGGGTCTAATTTTAAACCTGCTTTTATTTCTCTTATCATCCTTGATGTGTCATACAAGTGCCCAGCCATGTTGAGTGATTCCTTCAGAGTGAACACGGTGAATCTGACTGCAGTAGATGTGAAAGATATTCATAAAAATGATGTTAATTCAACAAGCGCACAGACCTGTATTTAGTTCCTGTTTTCGGTCGAAGTCCACAGTAGGCGATTGTCGAGTTCACGCGCGTGATCATAGGTAACTAAACCTATGCGTGTGAACTCGACAATTGACTACTTTGGACTTCGACCGAAAACAGGATGTAAATACAGGTATTTGCGCTGGCTGAAATAACATAATTTTTATGAATATCTTTCACATCTACTGCAGTCAGATTCACCGTGTTCACTCTGAAGGAATCATCTAACATGGCTGGACACTTTAATGACACGTCAAGGATGATAAGAGAAATAAAAGCCGGTTTAAAATTAGACCCCATTCAAGTCAATAGGGTGCACATTTTAAAAAGAGGATAACACGGTGTAGGCAACACCGATTTTTGTCGATGTTCTCTGTATTGACAGCACTCCAAATTTACTAAAAATTGAGCTCAATGTTAAAATTGACCGGAGTTCTCCTTTAACCTGTGCAACTCTGCAGGGTGAAAAGTTGCTTTACAAATGTATAGCAATAGTCTCTTTCAGCTGTTGCACAACTGTGCTCCAAACTCAAAATCTAGAGTGGCTGGGAAAAGCTGGGCAACTGTGCAGCTTTATTTGGTTATGGCTTTACAGCCTTTACCGTAACTATCTGAAAAAGATTGTTAAAGGCTGTACAAAGCCCTTCCCCACAACAGATAGTCTGATTTGGTAGTGATTGCATTGTCATCTATAGTGCAGTTGATTAGTTGCTGTTGCATCAGTAGCCAATGAGCTGCGGCTCAGCATTTAAATACCGGTAGTGTTGCGAGAAGGTCCTCACTGCAGAACATGAAATCCACTGGGAGGAGTTGGATCCAGATCCAACTCCTCCCATATACTTCGCCCCCACGCCCCCCCAGCCCCACCACCAGATGAACTTTATTGAATCCTAACTTTATTGAATCATAACACAACGCAGAGGGGACAAAAGACCAGTTACACTAGCAGTCTGTAGTGCACTTTCAGAAACCTTCCCCAGCTCCACCCCCCGTATCTGCTACGGGGTTAAATCATGTATGATATTCCGCCAAGACCAAATACATTAACATTGCCATATCCATGCCAATCTCTCAGAGAGTTGTCATGACAGAACTGTGGCAACATCTCCAAAACGCTTGAAGAAACTTGTCTGCAAAGCTACCTGAAAAATTATGTGCAAGTGGTCACACCAAATATTGACATTACAATTAATGGCAAAATTAATGTTTGAAAATGTAGACTGATATTTCATACTGACACTATTATATATTATATATCAAAACTTGCGTCACAGAAACATGAAATGTGACATAGACGTCAGCTGGGCAGTTATTGCTGTGATCCGCTAGGAAGAGCTTCTGATTGGACATGACGAGAGCATCATTGGCTTTGCTCCTCTGTGAGCTCCCTCTCTCTTTTTCACAGGGATGTTGTGTGTGTGTTAATTTTTTTAGCCTTAGCATATTAATTGAGTGCCAGGCTCATGTTTAATCAGACACATGCACCGTCACTACGAGCAGCACTGTGTCACAGTGTCTGGTTTATGTTCCTTGGGTCACCACTAGATGTCCTCCTTCCCCACGGTGTCCATCACACTATTGAACTACATTTCCCACGATCCTTGTCTTCTCATTGCACTCGGCTGGTTCCTTATCACTGATCATTGCACTCAGCCATTTCCCCATTATCATTGTCTATTCCCTGTGTATATATACCCTGTCTGTTTTAGTATGTGTCACGGAGTCCTTGTATTTAGTATCACACCACTTCGGTTGTCTGTTCTTGCCTGTATCTTGTTTTGTTTTTGTATTGGATTGCTATTTGGATTTTGACCCTTGCATGGACTGGATGATGATTTTCGGATTACCCCATTAAATTACTGCAATTTGGATCTATCCCTGTTTCCCTCGTGTGTGGGTCGTGACAGAAGGACTCCGTCACACATGATCCAGCGGTATGTCTCTCAATGTCTATTCCCCAGCCACTGAGCGGGAGAGAAGAGAGTTTTTTGAGGGGACCCGATTGGTAAAGTTTCGTGGGACCCGTGGAGGCCGCTGTGGAGGAGGTGGTCGAGAGGATCCCAGACACCATTCCCCACTCTAGCCCCTCTTCGGCCCTGGGTTGGTGAGATCCAGACCAGAGTTCCACCCACCGCTGATTTCGCCTAGCCCAGAGCTCTGTTCGCCGTGGTGCCTGTCCAGTCCAGAGCCGGCACATTTTCGTCAGAAACGGCGGAGGAGGAAGACCTTCAGCCTCCCCAAGGACCCGGAGGCCGTCCCCTCCGAGCAGCCCGCTGTCGTCCCGGAGGCCGTCCCCTCCGAGCAGCCCGCTGTCGTCCTGGAGGCCGTCCCCTCCGAGCAGCCCGCTGTCGTCCCGGAGGCCGTCCCCTCCGAGCAGCCCGCTGTCGTCCCGGACGCCGTCCCCTCCGAGCAGCCCGCTGTCGTCCCGGAGGCCGTCCCCTCCGAGCAGCCCGCTGTCGTCCCGGAGGCCGTCCCCTCCGAGCAGCCCGCTGTCGTCCCTGAGATTGTCTCGGAGCCGCCCAGTCCTGCCACGGCCAAGAGAGCAGTCTTCCTCTTCTATGCGGTGGCGGGACTGCATGCGTGGAGGAGGCACAGCACGTCTGCAGTTCCAGAGACTGTCCACGTCACGTCGGCCGTTCCAGAGACCGTTCACGTAGGGCTGGGCGATAAAACGATAACGATAATTATCGCGATATATTTTTTCTCGATAAAACGATATCAAGAGCTCGATAAATGTTCGATAATGTTTTTGCGCCAAAAGCGGAACGAATCTCATTTGAACCGCGCGCGCCACACGGACCGTTTATCCGCTCGGCTCAAAGTCCAAACGGCAGCGCGAGCGCGAGTTCACTAGAGCAGACGCGTTTACTCTGATCGGTCTCGGTCACAAGATCCAGTGAGAAGCGCTTGTATTCAGCGAGGAACACAAATGTCTCAGTGATTTAAACCAGTTTAAAGGCAGATGAAACAGCGCTGACGAACAGGAGAAACACTGTGCGCAACGATACAGTCAGGAGGAGCTTCTCCGTCTACACATTCCCATCATTCACCACGGATTTAACGTTACTGTAACGTTAGCCTAGTAATATTGTATGCTGTTGTAGTAATATAACTGCACCATTAAATGTGCGTGGGATATATATATATATATATATATATATATATATATATATATTGAATTGTACAATATTATTAATGTAGACAATGAGGACTAATGGAATATGATTACAGTTTTTAATAATGTATTTAGGCTACTGGTTTTCATAAATACCATAGAAACCATAAAGTTACATTTTATCTGTGGTTATCATGATCTAAATGCATAATGCTGGATGACCAATGGTTAATTTTAATAAAACTAAAGAATATTACATTTTTCCAAATAAAAATAATGTTGTTACTTTTTTTTAACAGATGTTACTGTTTTTGTTAATGAACATAAATTGTATAAAGTAAATCTGCATCCTAACTCAAGCTAATACTACTGAAATAAAGATATTTATTTTGTTAAGGAAAAATGACAAATGTTTGAATGTTCTACCTCGGATTTGTGAAATGTTCCCCTGTTTGGCAAGTGTTTGTCATGATATGTTCTGACAATAAAGAGTAGTTTAAAAACAACGCTTTGGTTTCTACAGCTTTCACTTAGGAGTACAAATCTGTCTTTAAACTTGAAATAAATAAAGATTTGACATTTATCGATAATTATCGATATCGACTGATATAAAAAAAAATATCGTGATATTTTTTTTGGGCCATATCGCCCAGCCCTACGTTCACGTCACGTCTGCCGATCCAGAGACCGTTCACGTCACGCCCGCCGAGCCTGTTCCTGAGCCGGTGGTGTCTGTTGCTGTTCCTGAGTCGGAGCCAGTGTCTGCTGCTGTTCCTGAGTCGGAGCCAGTGTCTGCTGCTGTTCCTGAGTCGGAGCCAGTGTCTGTTGCAGTTCCTGAGCCGGAGCCAGTGTCTGCTGCTGTTCCTGAGTCGGAGCCAGTGTCTGCTGCTGTTCCTGAGTCGGAGCCAGTGTCTGCTGCTGTTCCTGAGTCGGAGCCAGTGTCTGCTGCTGTTCCTGAGTCGGAGCCAGTGTCTGCTGCTGTTCCTGAGTCGGAGCCAGTGTCTGCTGCTGTTCCTGAGTCGGAGCCAGTGTCTGCTGCTGTTCCTGAGTCGGAGCCAGTGTCTGCTGCTGTTCCTGAGTCGAGCCAGTGTCTGCTGCTGTTCCTGAGTCGGAGCCAGTGTCTGCTGCTGTTCCTGAGTCGGAGCCAGTGTCTGCTGCTGTTCCCGCCAGTCCTGCCACGGCAAAGAAGGCCGTCTTCCTTTTTTATGCAGTAGCAGTACTGCGTGCTTGGAGGAGACACAGCAGGGCTGCCGAGCCTGAGCTTCACGTCACGCCTGCCGAGCCTGAGCTTCACGTCACGCCTGCCGAGCCTGAGCTTCACGTCACGCCTGCGGTTCCTGTCACGCCTGCGGTTCCTGAGCCGGTGGTGCCCGTGTCTGTTCCTGAGCCGGTGGTGCCCGTGTCTGTTCCTGAGCCGGTGGTGTCCGTTGCAGTTCCTGAGCTGGTGGTGTCCGTTGCAGTTCCTGAGCCGGTGGTGTCCGTTGCAGTTCCTGAGCCGGTGGTGTCCGTTGCAGTTCCAGTTCCTGAGCCGGTGGTGTCCGTTGCAGTTCCAGTTCCTGAGCCGGTGGTGTCTGTTGCAGTTCCAGTTCCTGAGCCGGTGGTGTCTGTTGCAGTTCCAGTTCCTGAGCCGGTGGTGTCTGTTGCAGTTCCAGTTCCTGAGCCGGTGGTGTCTGTTGCAGTTCCAGTTCCTGAGCCGGTGGGGTCTGTTGCAGTTCCAGTTCCTGAGCCGGTGGTGTCTGTTGCTGTTCCCGTTCCTGAGCCGGTGGTGTCTGTTGCTGTTCCCGTTCCTGAGCCGGTGGTGTCTGTTGCTGTTCCCGTTCTTAAGCCGGTGGTGTCTGTTCCAGTTCCTGAGCCGCCCGAGGGGTCTTCACCGCCGTGGCCGCCCGAGGGGTCTTCACCGCCGTGGCCGCCCGAGGGGTCTTCACCGCCGTGGCCGCCCGAGGGGTCTTCACCGCCGTGGCCGCCCGAGGGGTCTTCACCGCCGTGGCCGCCCGAGGGGTCTTCTCCGCCCTTGCCACCCGATGGATTGTCTGTTTCACCCTGGCCGGCGCTTAAGCCGTTCCCCCTTGTTCCTGTTCCCCTCCATGGACCTGGTCCCCCATCCCACCCCCTGATCCTCCACCTTTCCTCCTCCCGCCTGGACTCTTGTTTTGTTTGTTTCTTGTGGTCTTGGAGCGTCTGGAACCCGCTCCGTAGAGGGGGGGTTATGTCACAGTGTCTGGTTTATGTTCCTTGGGTCACCACTAGATGTCCTCCTTCCCCACGGTGTCCATCACACTATTGAACTACATTTCCCACGATCCTTGTCTTCTCATTGCACTCGGCTGGTTCCTTATCACTGATCATTGCACTCAGCCATTTCCCCATTATCATTGTCTATTCCCTGTGTATATATACCCTGTCTGTTTTAGTATGTGTCACGGAGTCCTTGTATTTAGTATCACACCACTTCGGTTGTCTGTTCTTGCCTGTATCTTGTTTTGTTTTTGTATTGGATTGCTATTTGGATTTTGACCCTTGCATGGACTGGATGATGATTTTCGGATTACCCCATTAAATTACTGCAATTTGGATCTATCCCTGTTTCCCTCGTGTGTGGGTCGTGACACACTGCCTGCTGGGTAGCATGTGGCAAACATAGCGGCTGGACAAATGCTAAGAGATTTACAAAAAGCATATCAATAATATCAACAGAATTGCTGTCTTGCAATTCCACCTGCTTTTCACATCTTTATATGTTCATTTCTTAAATATGATGATTGTCCAGTTTATACTCTAAAAATCCAGATTGGCCATGCTGAAGATCTTTGTCCATTAGTAAATTTGCAAGCAACGCTAGTGTCTTAGACTTTTTCTATTATTTTCTATTATATTCTTCCTCAGAATAGCAGGTTTGACAGGATTAATGTAGTTTCCTTCACGCAAATCTAGCAAATGAAACTTAAAGGTTGCCGGTTTTGAATGTCAAAGGGCAATAAATGAGTAAATGGTCAAGCAAACGGTAACCATTACATAAACTTCAATGTTGAGCACTGAGAAAGAGCTCACAAATTGGTACTAATGAGTTGTAATGTAATGTCTTACAGTGATCACAGGTTTATTTATAATATTTTTTTTTACAACACACACACACACACACACACACACACACACACACACACACACACACACACACACACACACACACACACACACACACACACACACACACACACACACACACACACACACACACACACACACACACACACACTGAATGTCTATCCACAGGCCCATTGCTTTAATGCAGAGTCACATTCGATTTCTGTAAGGTGTTAAATGACCTTTTGAATCAGACTCCTCTGGGTCTATCTGACCATACCAGCCCCTGAGTCTGACTATGTAAGTGCACACATTAAGAATGTGCTTGACTTTTACACACAAAGATAGTAATGTGAAAACAGTAGGAGTGCTTTGCTAAATGAAACCCCTTATTGAAATGGATCGTTCTCACTGTGGGTACCTTCAGTATTCACACACACACAGCCAGTATTTGGGATTTGGACAAGCTGATCCCTTCGGTATGGTAACGTGGTTACATGCTAGAATTTGAAGAGATGAGCGGAGGATAAGAGTAAGAGACCCTCTGCGTCAGAGGCTTAATCTGAACAAAAAAATGAGCGTAATAAAGCAACAGCATGAAGTTTCCTGGTTTCCCTCATGCTAATGAATAGTAATGACTCTTTCCGTTGCAATATCTACAATATACGACTAAATAATAAATAGCTTAAAAGCACATACAAATACAATTATGAAAGAATACAACAATTTAAATAGTTGCAGACCATGAAATGACATATTTTCTGAATCAAGTCATCTGTGTTAAATGTTTTGCCTTAAAAATTCACATGCAAATGTGAAGTTGAATTTTAAGAAGTTAATGCGTTAAAATGTAGCTTAAAATTTGTGCTCTATTACTCCACAACTCAAAGTCTTCTGAAACCATTCGATGGCTTATTGTGGGGAACAGACCTAAATGTATTTGTTACCCTTTTTTACCCTAGCTGTTCTTATCACTCTCATGAAAGTTAATGAGAGAAGTAGGGATGGCAAATGCACAATTCAATTTGTTCTTTGGACTTGGATCTTTATTTCATTGCTAATTAGTTCACAAACCATCTAAACGTCTTAAACTGCACTGGATCTCAAGTTCAACTCATTGATTCAATGATCCTGTTGCAGCAGTTCACTTCACAGCTCGCTGGAGGGAATGGTTATCGGTGAATGGTAATACATTTACATTTCAATCTGTTCCTCACACAAATATATCATATATGACTTTAGAAGACTTTAAATTTTGCACACTGCTTTTGTGTTGTTCTTGAAGCTTGAATGTCCCCAGAAAATTGTGACCAGAACAGTCTTCAGAATTTCTCCTTATGTAAAAGATCCTGCTTGTTAGAAACCGCATAATGATGACAGAATTTTCATTTTCATTTTGAACCCTTGAGAGTTATTAAGCTAAATGTGAGCTTGAGGATGATCAATTAGTGCAGTTTTTTAAATGTAGAACAGGGAAAAAAGGTGGAACTTAAATTGTATTTATAACCCCATTTATTTCTGTATTCTCAAGAATGCTGACATAAAGTGCCTGCTTGTGTGTGTGTGTGTGTGAGAGAGAGAGAGAGATTAAATGCATTAAAAGCCCAAACCAGCAGATTCTCTGTGTTAATGAGCTTCAAAACAAACTGTCCTTACATTATCTCTCCTCTTAAAGTACACTTCTCAGAAAATCACAGTACTATTACTTTTCCATTAGTAAAATCATAAATTTCCATTTCTCAAATCACGTACTTTGTGTATTGTTCAGGTAAAACTACATTATGGGGACAATATGTCCCCATTTTTACACATAAATCATGTACACATAAATCATACTAAATTATATTTTTCTGAAAATGTAAAAAGTAGGTTTGAAGCTGTTTTCTTCATGGAGACCAACATTTCTTAATTTAGTATGATTTATGTGTAAGTGGACAGAATATACAGTTTGGCCAGTAAAAAGAACATTGTCTATGGAAAGTCCCCATAAATTAAATGAAAACACGACGTGTGTGTGTGTGTGTGTGTGTGTTTTGGAGGCTGACTAAAATGACATAAATACAGCCTATTTTTTAACGAAGTGGATTGTTAATGTTCAATTTGTGAACATTAGTGAATTCATCAGAAATCATCAGCTAACAACGAACAACATTTTGGTTAATCTAGGTTCATTTATCAATTTTCTAATGTTCATTTTTGATTTATGTCCATTCATAATGCATAAGCTCATGTTATTACATGGCTCCATCACCGTCATCCATGGTTGTATCAGTCTTCTTATCTGGGTAAATGAAACTTGTGCTGCTACTCTTGTTTTATACAAATGCAACTGCCACCATCTTGCATCTCAGTTTTTTACAGTAGTGAATGACCTCAGAGGACTTCAGTATTAACATAACTTACATTTTGTTGCAGTGTGCATCTTTTTGCTAAGCAGATAGCTTGTTGTAGACTGTTTTTTCTTAGTGAAAGCTTTATGATAGTATACTCATATCACATTTATGTTCATGTATTTATTAAATTATTGATCTATTCTTTAATTGATACTTGATAATTGAATCGAACTTGAAATATGTATGGAAAATTTTATAGAATTTAACATTAACCAAAATTAATAAAAGTTCTGTCACGAACAGTCAGTTCTACCAGAAAGACTCGGGAGAGTAGATATAGTGAAAATTATCCATTTATTAACAACCCAGCAAGCAATAAAGTTCTTTGGCGTAGGCCCCGTCCGTAGCTCGCAATCTGAGGGTCCGGACTCTGCATATCCTGCCTGAAGATCAAGGCAGGGGCGCAGCCGACCCCCTGTGAGGTATGGAAGGGACCATCCTGGTGGTGGTGGGGAGGATGGAGGGAAGGATTCCACTTGGAGGTGGAGGGGAGGATGGTGGTGAATTGGCGCGTCAGCATCTGCGAACTCAGACAAGAGTAAGTGACCAATCTTTTATACCACGAGTATTGGAATGTGATTGGATAGATAGATAAAGGTAAAGTGACGTAACAATTAAGTCTTCCCGGCAGAACTTTATGCTAAGCATCCATTTATCTTTGATTTTTAAAATTCTTTTTAATTGACTTTTAGTTTATTTGCAAGAAACAGTTATTAGAATCAATGTTAAAAGCATTTGTGCTGCTTTATATTTTTCAGGATTCTTTAATGAACAAAAAATAACAGCATTTGATTTATAAATCTTTTGTAACATTATAATGTATTTAATTTGTATGTAACTTTTTATCAATTTATTGCATCATTCCTTAATAAAATGATTAATTCCTTTAATAAACACAAATCTTACTGAGCCCAAAATTTGAATATCTGATGCATAAACTAATGTTAACGAATCAAACCTTGTTAGAAAAAAAATGTTAATCTAAAATGCTGTGTGCAGAAATCACATGTCGGTCAGTTCAGTCGAGTCCAATGAACTTCCACAGATCATTTAACTTAAACTTCAGTCATAATACCCACACACTCATTTGACAAAGGTTATTAGGTCACGAATTGTGCCTGAGTCACAAAAGAAAACCTTTACCATTAGACCAGCACATCTTAGACTTATTTAGTTAACTTAAAAAGTAATAAAGTTTAAAAAAAATGTATTCATGTATTGGTTGATCATGTCTTGTGGGTCAGTGTCTCTAGTGGCTCCACACAAATAAAAAATAAGTACATGACGTCCCTGTGTTGCACCTTTTCTCCCCAATCTCATACACTTTCTCTTACTTGTATTTCTTTACTGGCCCAGTAGGTTGCTTAGGAACCCTATATCAGATTAATGTCCTGCCTTATCGAGTCACCCGCCCAATTTCCTGTAGTCGTGTCCTTCCCTCTGGCAGACGGTCCCCTGGAGCCAGATATGTGAAGACGAGGGAAAGAAGGAAGGAATGAGGGCAAGAGTGTAAGAAAGAGGCATGAAGCCAATGAGACAGATGGAAAAACTAAAGAAAAAATCATAAAAAAAGAGAGGAGAGGGACAGAGAGATGGATGAAATATTTACGTAAACAAGCTAATTCTGTCTCTTTATTTTAAGACTGAAATCTGAGAGCTAGTATCTTTGCTGAGCAAATATCCATTATTTGGGACATTTCCGCAACAGATCACTTATGTCCAAGGGCATGAATATCATTCATGAAAATCGCAGTTCACTGACGCTGATGAATTGATAAGATGTAGAATCTGGATTGATTGAACTCCTCTTGAGGCTTTGGTCATAATGTCACTTTGGCAGGGTCATAACACAAGCGCTCTAGACTAAATCATATCCATTTAATGTTCTCTGATATTCCCATTTATTCACTGATGTATTTTAGTTTGACGAGACTATGACACCTATGTTGGATTTAAAGGAAGAGACGTTTCCCATTGACTCAGCTCTGATGTCCAGGCTGAAGATGGTGATTCAGATATATCCCTGCAATACTCCCGGAGAGGTGAGATCATGTGCTTTAGTTCATTTATTCCCACTCCCCTTCAAGAAAGGAATGTAGTGGTATCTGAATCAGACTCATTTCATGGCAAGATCATAGATATTAAGTGTGCGATATCAGTGTAAGGATTTCTTTTGATATTGGTTTGGTTAGTTTGTTTCACATTTACGTTGGCATTTATACAAATTAATTAAGTGTACATTTGATGAAAATACCTTTTGGTTTTTGTATATATTCTGAAATTTGTCTGTTTATTTTCACCCATTTTGCAAGATATACAGTAAAAGCAAGCAAATCATTTACTTATGCATGTAAAAGTCTCATTTAATATTCTATGTTTTTTTATAATATTCTGTAAATTATGCAAATTTACAGACCTTTAATTTTACAAAATTTTGTAATTTAGAACAAAATTGCTCTAGACCTTTCGGAACGAGAAGTTTAACAATAGCTAGAGTTACTTTCTAGGTATTCACAGGTCTACCTCAATGATTTGCACACAGCGGGATGTTGCCTACAGCACAGGCAAGGGTGTTTGATTTAGTTTCAGAAATATAAACCCTCATACTCTCACTCGCAGTCATACACACGCACACAAATCATGCAATTGAGAAGACATGCCACAAGTATAGATATAATACGGAATTTTATTCAGTTACGCACACGCCATCACAACAAACAGAGATTATGTAATCCAATTTCACATGTCAGCAGTTTCTTCATGAGCATTAATATCTCTCTCTCGCTGTGTCTCCTCAGTCACGACTCACGAGAGACTGTCCAAGGCTGGGCTGATGAAGATCTATTACACAACAGAGATTCGCAACATGGCTTCTCAATTAGTAAGATACTGATACCGATTCCAGCACTGAGCAACATGAAAAGCCCTGACCCGTACCAGAATGATTAAACGCTAACCATTAATCTTCACATCAAAGCAACTAATTACTTTTCTTGTGTGGTGCATTGGTTCGATGCTAATCGCATTCAGAGGTGAGCGTGTGCTACAGGGCTGGATTACAGTAAAGTTCCTCTGCACTATCGCAGTCATTTAATAAGCGCGGAGAGACTTGTACATTGTCAGTCGGCTTTATTAAATCAGTCCACCCTGCCCTTGCATTTACTTCTGGAGAGCCGCTAATTGTGTGTATGTGTGTTTGTCTGGTCTGTTTTAAAGGAATCTATTTGCTCAGGTTGTTCTGAAACTTAGTTTGTTAATTTGTCCATGAACACAAAAGGAGATATTTCATGTTTGAGAATTTTTTAGATGTGACCACATTACGTCAAGCTACAAAAAGGACAAAATAAAAAAAAGTGATTCATGCAAAAGTGTTCTGCCATGTTTTAGCTTTGTGTCATGGACGGAATATTATCTAATAGGTTTTATAGCAGATACAATATATACAATAATAAAAGATACAGTTATGCCAATGCAATCTGTTTATTATGGACAAAATAGTAAAAAAATTGCAGCTCACTGATACTGAACTTCCAATTTTCAGGCAATTTTGCTGCACTCTAAGAAAATAAATAGCTGCATATATAAATGTATAAACGTTTAATTTAATAGCATTTAATAATGACCAATGCACAAATATACTTCAGGATTATTTAAAAAAAAAAAACATACTACTGTTAAAAAGTTTGGGGTCTGTATGTGCTCATTAAGCTGCATTTACCAGATCAAAAATACAGTAAAACAGTAATTTGTAAAAAATGTGAATATATTTTTTAAATATAATTTATTCCTCTCATAGTAAAGCTGATTTTTTTCAGCAGCATTTTAGAGTCACCTGATTATTCAGAATCCATTCTAACACGCTGATTTGATCCTTATTAAGGCGAGACACTACAGGTGAATAGGGTAAAGATTTTAACTTACAGATATCACCATGAAACTTTACCAGTTGATTACTCGCATGAATAGGAGAAAAAAAAATTATTGCAAGTTTTCTGTAATTTTATGTTTAAATATGCTAATCAGGCTATATCTAATTAAATATGTGCTAATTTGCATATATTTTGAAGTGACGAATCTGACCATTGAAAAAAACAAGGTTCAAAATTATTTTTGCATTTTGTTGACATATTCAATGAAAAGACATTACCAGAGGGGATTATGAATATGAATATCTCCTTTTGTTACCCAAATTAGAAAATACTGCCAATAGCCTTACATTTATTTCCGCCCTATTTTAAGGCATAAAATGTCATATAAATCAGGTCAAGAATGATATATCAACAAATCCCTCAGGACAAACCTTCACAATATAGTTATGAATACAACTGTAAAGTTTGGTGTATGTAGGTGAAGTAGAAAATTGTCACTAAAGATTTTTATGGCAAAATTCCACTAATTTCTATTGAAAGCCATGAATTACATATATGCTTTAGGTCCAAGTAAAATCCATGTATCACACTGTTCAACATCCAAAACTCATTATTGCTTATACTACAGGGCCGTTGAATGCTTGAATCTGATTGGTTGACGAACGTTCTGAGGTGTGCAATTATATTCAGGGAACCGCACGGCTAAAGTAGTTCCAGGCAGGTCTTGACCTCATTACAGTTCCATATCACTTCGCGTAGTCAACTGTAATAACGGACAATAGGATACAATTCATAACAAGAGAAACTGCAGCCCATGCGCTTGATCTGCAATTTTCAATGTCCTATATAATCAATAAAAAATTAAACTGAATATTTAAATAAATTGATAGTCCTGTTGCACGGGTTTTCGCAATTAGGCCTATTGAAGATAATATAACAAATAAATAAAATTGATAGGCCTATACTTGTTAAAAGGGCTTTGTGTTTCATTTATTAGTCTTCTAGTCTACTGTCACTAATAGAAAAAAAGAATGAACGAATTAATTAAAACGAATTGAATTAATACGATTGAACGAATTAATAAATAAATAATAATATTGACGCACATGCTTCTCTCTAAGGCCGGTTATGAATGTAATTTGATACTTGAGTCATGACTAATCATGCACGCGTTTTCAGCGCGTTCAGTCGGTTCACAGCGGTGTTTAAAATCTGCTGCGTTCACAGTCAGAGAATGTTTCTAGTTGTTACGTGTGTCCGTCCCCAGCATTACTCTGCTATCAGCGGCTCAAACCTCCGTTACTAACTCTAAAATGACGTTTTGGAATTAGCAACGGAGCATGGGTTTAGATGCGCAAGGAATTAGTCCTACATACAAGAGCGTTTTAATGACAAAAACTTTACAAACGTCTTGAAATACATCATCTGAACAATATTTCGAGGTGTGGTAACTGTAGTATAAGCGGAATAATTGACTCCAGACCGTTGAATTATTATAAAAATAATGCACACCCGAGGTGTAACGGCCACTCCGCTTCGCGTCGTGACCGCATTACCACCTCGGGTGTGCATTATTTTTATAATAATTCAACGGTCTGTCGTCAATTATTCCTTACTTAATCCATCACTGATCATAACATCCAAAACATGACAACACTTATAAATACAAATGTCAGAGTGCTGTCACGTGATGATTCTGAATGAATCACGTTGTCAGAAATTGGCATCAGCCAATGAGATCACCATTTCGATTTAAATCACCCATTTTACTTTCATGATTGGTTGCTGATAAACAGGAAATTACCATATTCGGATCCGACAGCATTGTAAAGGAGAGAGAGAGCTTTCTACGGTGTATGTGATGACAGGGAGCAGACAGCGATCGCGGATTTAGAACGCCGACTTTTGTTGAATGTAGGCGAAATCTACACATGCAAACAGACAAAGTGTAGGAAAATAAAGACCTAAATGTGTATTTTGGACTTTTTTTCAGCACACGTCTGAAAGAAGACATGTTATTGAAGACAAATAGCCCAAAATCTCAAAATTGAACTGTGGAAAAAAATTTTTGTTGCCTGCCGTGTCTCACCTTAAGAAATATTTATTATATGTTGAAAACAATTGTGCTGCTTATTTTGTGGAAACAGTGACAATTATAATTTGAACTGCCGCTTTAAGACGCTGCTTGTCAAAAAGTGCAATTCATTACAACCTTTTCAGTCACAGAAAGGCCTTAAAAATAAAGATTCTAAAAGATGGTTTTTAACCATCGAAACTTTTGTGCATTGGAAAGGTTCTATTTATGGTAAAGGAACCAAGATGTCATTATATTTAAGAGTGTAGTATTAATATTGAAATGATTATCATGAGAGTGTGTTTCTGTATTTGTATGTGTCCTCAGTTTGTGAGTATCTGTTTTTATAGCTGGAGACATGCTGAGTTACTAAGCGTAATGATTGTAGGTCCCTGTGGTGAGTGTTCTGTCCTGCCAGTGTGTGATAAGTAAGCCAGATCCCCAGATGCACACTCACTCTTTCTCCTCTGTCTCTCTCTGAGGGGATCTACTGAAGAGAAGCTAACCACTTCATGCATGCTCTCCTGACGCTGGCTAGCTTAAACAGGCCTGAAACAAAACCCAGGGGATACAGTCTCACAAGATAAAGGCTGTTTTTGGTCCACCTTGCTTTTGTGAGCATTTGTTGTGTTCCTTGGGATTGTATTGGATGCTAAGCTTCAAATACATGTGCAGCTAGCTATTTGATGTTGCAGTAGACAGTATGTGTCATGTGGTATATAATTCTGCTTGACAGCACCCTATTAAAACCGAATTAAGCCAAATGAGGCAACATGACCCTATCAGAATGACCCCACAGTGGGTCTTACAGAAAAAGTGCTCTGGGATCATATGGAAAGCCAGAGGGTGCAGAATACAGACATCAAATAAGACATTTAATGGTTAATCTTAACTAAAAGTGACTTTTCACAGTATGTGAAGGAGATAAAACAAACAAACAAACAAAAAACTTAAGGGGTAAGTAAAAAGCAATTTGCAGAAGTAGCATTGGTCCATATTTTTTGGATATGTATACTGTGCCATGATATTAGGGTTGGGCAAAATAGATTGTTACTCATATTTCTGTATTGTTTGGCTGAATGACGATACACAATATTTATCTCAGTATTTCCTACATAGTGGGCTAAATGTTTAGTTTTCTTTTCATAAGGCACATCACGAGTATTGCAACACACTTCATAAATGTGTATGTACATAAATATGAAGGATTTTTTTTTTTTTTTTTTTTTTTTTACAGTGCAGATCAAAAGAATAGCATTAAGAATTTAGAAAAGCATACAAAATAGTTCAGTACACTGTAAACGATTTATGTTGTTTTCACGGTATTATACTGTTTTTATCAACAATTTATTGCTGTATAACCTTTGTACAGTATGTTACTGTAGATTTTGTTGTTTTCACAGTATGATGTAGTATTCTCAACAGTTCTGTACTGTGCACACAATTGACAGTTAGTTACTGTAGATTTGCAATGCATTCTGGGAAATTATCAGTTACTGCAAATTTAAATACAGCAGTTCAAATTGACCGCGAAAAACACAACACAAAATTTTGCGGGTGAAATTTCTAGCCAACTAATGTTATTGTTACATAAAGCACTGGATGACCATAACACTCTTAATTTTTATCAGTGGGGGGTGCATGAGAGCGCATTTTCTTTAAATAGTTTTCTGTGATGTCAGTGCATCGTGCTTTCTCTGCTGACCTGGAACTTCGTCATGTGGTGAGTAGTAAATCTTCATGCATGGATTCTACCTTATAGCTGATAAAATAGCTGACCGCATATTCAAGGTATTTCATTTATTCTCAACATTTCTGTGTGTAGCCTACATGATACTAAGGTTTCATTTACATTTACATTTAGTCATTTAGCAGACGCCTTTATCCAAAGCGACTTACAACTGAGGACTACAGCAAGCGAGTCATCGTGAAGAGACAAAAAATAACGCAAGAAGTGCTCAAAATACAAAGTTCTGGCATTGCTCAGAGTAGCATAAGCCAAAAACAAGGGAGGGTAAAGGAGAGGTTTTTATTTTTTTTATTTTTATGTCAAGTGCTCACGGAAGAGATGAGTTTTCAGTTGTCTTTTGAATGTGGTCAGGGATTCTGCATTCCGGACGAGGGTAGGGAGATCATTCCACCAGCAAGGAACCGTGAATGAGAATGTTCTGGAGAGTGATTTTGTGGCTCTCTGTGATGGTACCACGAGCCGTCGCTCATTGACCGATCGCAGGCTTCTGGTTTCGATGTAGTTTGGAACATGGTAGCCTACTGTAAATTTAAATGCATTAATACGAAATGACCGCGAAAAACAACCACACACTGCCATTGTATGAAGAACTTCCCTTCTCTGAGCAACTTTGAGAGCCTTTGCCTCGCGTCGCTGTCTGCCTGCAAAGTTTTTGCCATAAATATCTGGTTAGTGATGAATTTTTATTTTTTATGATAATTCGGATAATATTTATAAAATATTAGAAATTAATTTTTGATTCACATGCTTTTACACGTCTGTGAGGACCTGACCTCAGAGACCTGTTGTACATTTCCGTTGTGTTGTGGATTCATTTTGTTGTGTTGTGCACTACTGGGCCACCGTAGCCTATAATTTATTCAGGATAATTTATTTGATACATGAATTATTCACAGATTTGAATTATTATTATAAATTGTTCTTTAGTCTTGTTTTAAAACAGATTTTTATTGTTCTATTATATGCCATTATTTCTACTACTAAAGTATTGTTTAAAATACACAATACACTTTTTTGTGCAGTTAAAGCTTCAATTGTTCTTTTTTCCATTTCCCATCAACAATTGAAATAACATTTTAACAGGTTTTCTAAATATTCTACAGGTTATACAGTAGCACTATAAAATAAATAAAAATAACATTTCATAACTATACAGTATTATTGAAAATCAACGGTGTAATGCTGTACTTTAGCAAGGTAAAAAATACAGTAAAATGCTGTATTTAATTTTACAGTATGCTAAACACTACTGTAGTTAGTCTTACGGTAATTTTACTGTTGAATGAAATACAGCAACTACTGGATAATTGTTGCCAGTAAGTTACTGTTCATTTGACAATAACTTTTTTACAGTGTAGTCTCAGACTTTAGGACCACACTGTATGTGCAGTTTCATGTTCAGTGCTGTCTTCTTCACTCAACATAGTGTATAAGCCTAATCAGTAATTGTGGGTTTGTGATTTATATGTCTGATTTTGAAACCTATCCTTCAATGAACCCAGCACACAGTGAAATTGGGTGCTTTTATTGTATATGTGTGTGTTTGTGTAATTTTACACATAATTGAATGCAGCTCAGCTCCGGCGTTTCACACTTCAAAGAGCTTCCAGTTTGGCTGTCATAGACTCGACAGCTGGCAGATGAAACGTGTTTTGGAGCAGTCGCACACAATGATAAACATACACACAAGGACATATTTGGTGCTTCTGAATAAATCTCTAAATAGTCAGACAAAGGCAGTCGAGTCAAAACAAGGGAGGAGGTATACACAAGTCCAGTCCATAGAACACTTTACCAACATATTCAGCAATTGTACTAAACATCAGATTTCTTGGAATGTCTCTAAGCCAAACAAATTAAAGGACTGACATTTTTGTCCAATCAAATGCTATCTTATACGAATGTCCCTCCCCTATTTGCAAGTATTGTACAGTGAAAAAAAAGTTAACTTGAACTAAAGACTAATGGCTATTTAAGTATGTCCTTCTCTAACGTCTTGTTTCAATAGGAAATATGTCAGTATAGGGAAGAAAATTCAATTGCATTCATCAAATGGGTATTCGCTTTAGTCATTCACACAAATACACACACACTGCTTAAAGGAGAACTCCGGTCAATTTTAACATTGAGCTAATTTTTTTTTTTAATTTGGAGTGCTGTCAATACAGAGAACAATGACAAAAATCAGTGTTGCCTACACTGTGTTATCCTCTTTTTAAAATTTGCACCCTGTTGACTTCAATGGGGCAAGTTTTAAACCTGCTTTTAGCCTCTTAACATCCTTGATGTGTCATACAAGTGCCCAGCCATGTGAGTGATTCCTTCAGAGTGAACACGAGTGAATCTGACTGCAGTAGATGTGAAAGATATGAATAAAAATTATATTATTTCAGCCAGCGCACATACCTGTATTTAGTTCCTGTTTTCGGTCGAAGTCCAAAGTAGTCGATTGTCGAGTTCACGCGCATAGGTTTAGTTACCTATGATCACGCGCGTGAACTCGACAATCGACTACTGTGGACTTCGACCGAGAACAGGATGTAAATACAGGTATTTGCGCTGGCTGAAATTTTTATTAATATCTTTCACTGCAGTCAGATTTACCGTGTTCACAAAAAGAATCACTCACATGGCTGGGCACTTGTATGACACATCAAGGATGTTAAGAGGCTAAAAGCAGGTTTAAAACTTGCCCCATTGAAGTCAACAGGGTGCAAATTTTAAAAAGAGGATAACACAGTGTAGGCAACACCGACTTTTGCCGTTGTTCTCTGTATTGACAGCACTCCAAATTTACAAAAAAAATTAGCTCAATGTTAAAATTGACTGGAGTTCTCCATTAATAGTTTTAGGAATGAATCAATCAGTTGATGGTTACACTTGAGTAACAAATTGCACTCAGAGACATGAATTTATTGTGCTGTAGCGTACAAGGCATAAAACCATACTACATTAACCACGAAATGATAAAACTAGCCATTATGTACTTGTCTTGCTTAAAGTGCCACTTCAGCTGATATGCTAGCTCAAGCTATGGGTGTACACAGGACAGTTTAATTATATCCCTGACTTTATCTGTGCTGTGATAAAACCTTTAGCCTCCATTGTGTGGAATTGTGTATAGAAATAATTGCTACACTGCTTTACGCAATAACACGCCTGCATTTGCACACACACTTACCACACAGCATTAGCAGCAACTGCGGTTAACGGTTATTCCCAGCATGCTGTATTGTGTGTGGGTGATGTCATGAATAGACCTTTATGTTAGGTAAAAACTTTTTTTTGTTAAAGCCATGATATTTATTTTGTTTTCCATTCATCCCATCACATTGCTTTCTGCAAGAATTTAAGACAGCATTTAAAGATCATCTTGTATGTACATCTAGAAACTTGAAGTGCTGATTGACAATAAAAAAGAATGTCACCATGATAAATTCGTAATTAATTTGAACTAATGTTAACCTACCTCACGTACTGTTACAACTCACTCCTGTAATGGGGTACAGCAGGTTGTAACTGCCCTTTTTGTTTTTAGCATTATTTACACCATTTAGGGATAAGTAGTCAATACATTAAATTTGGACATGGGAATGGGAAAAATGGGAATAATAATGAAGCCCATTTTCCTCAACAAAAATAAAATAAAAAAGAAGTGAGATAGGGTTTAAATGAATAAATAATCACATTGTTGCAATTACAAGATAAAAAGTCATATTTTGCGAAGAAATAATCACATTGTTGCAATTACAAGATAAAAAGTTACATTTTGCGATATTAAGTCACTGTAATGAGAGGCAGTCATAATTGAGTGATATAAAGTCTAACTGGGAGATATTAATGTCAGTACTGTAAAATATAAAGTCACAATTAGAAGATATTAAGGTCCAATTGTGAGATATAGTCACCATTTTGAGATAAAAAGTCACAATTATAAGAACTAACTGAAATTGTAAGATATTGTGAGATAAAAAGTCACTATTGTAAGATAAAAAGTCACTTGTGTTGTGAGGAAAAATGCACTATTGTGAGATAAAAAGTCACAATTGGGAGAAAAGCAATCCCCCCCCCCCCCCTCCCTCTCGCTTTGTGCTTTAGGTGCACGGAGGTCAACGAGTGCGAATAAGGAGATGGGACATTTCTTTCTGTGTTGATATAAGCTCTGCCACACACACACACACACACACACACACACACACACACACACACACACACACACACACACACACACACACACACACACACACACAATCAGTGTTGCAAACACACTTGAAATGCCAAAATGCTAATGCTAACATTTACTGCGGCGCTGTGGGACTGAGCTATTCACACATGTGAAGGAGATCTGAGGTCAAGAAGAGGATTAAACATTCTCAGTGCGTCTCGCGTTGTGTATGTGCGTGTCTGTGTGGATGACGTCTGGAGTGTGTGTGAAGTTTGTTTGCTATTACTCTGAACACCTCTTTCATATCTGTCAGTGTCACACATGCTGTCATATTTCACAGGCAGAAGCAGAAGGTAATTTTGCTGTACGGCCACACACACTATATTTTTCACTTGATTATGGAACATGTGTCAGTCGACCAGGGCTGTAAAAGGTTTTTGCCTCTTCCACCTGCAAGAGCTGTTTCTCTTTTCTCACTTCATCAGTCCATCTTTCTCTCTCCCGCTATCTCTCTGTCTAAAAGCAGGCTATATATCCGTGATGAGGGTCTCAGTTCATTCTCACACCGCACCGGAGTCCTGAGGGACAGTGGTCAATTTTCACTCTCACTGGATCTCACCTGTGCCTTACACTTACCTGCAGGCTTTCATCTCTTCCCTTCACTTCCTCTTTCCTGTCATTACTTTCTCACTGAAATGTTGAAAGGGAATAGTTTGCAATAGTTATTGTCAAACTTGAGTAAATATGCATGTGCTTTGCACCTTTAAATAAACATAACTGATTTTTTAAAATAAAAAATACAGGGCTAAATTGAAGTGTTTGTATTTTGATAGCATATATAAATCCATCAGTTTTTAACATATAAGCAAATAAACTCATGTCATATTTTTTCAACTACCAGGTTTATATATTTATTATAAACAAATCCAGTATTTTCACTGATTGAATCTTGTTCCACAGTTAGCCGCATTTAAACTTTGTTCATACTTTTTAACTGATTTCACAATTGACAGATTTATGCTGATTTTAAGCAATTTAAATAAATTCATTTCGAAAATATGATTATTTAAAATCAAATACAGTTTGCAAGTATTTATAATGCCATGGAGTGAGCTATCGAATAAAGTTGTAAGTCAAATAAAGTTTTTTTTATTGCTCTCTTATGAGTAAGATAAAGATACAATGGATATGCTCTCAGAATTTTTACAGTTTATTATTTATTATTATGATCTAATGGAGCACAATTCTTTAATATTTTGAGCTTAATTTCATTGTGTTTAAATTTAGAGCCAGATTGGTTACAACCCACCAATATCATGTATCCACATTTATTGTTTTAAATACATGCAGACTATTCCTTTGTGAAAAAAAATCGTTTAACTTTTATTTGAATATTTTCAGCTTTCATATTAATTTTAGGTTAAGTTTTAGTAATATGTGCTTTTGTAATTTTTTATATAAATGTAAAAAATAATAATATTTTTATATGTAGTATGCTTTCATTTTATATTTAATAAAATTACTTTATTTTTATTTGAGTAAAATAGCCTACATTAACTTAATATTTTATTTCAGTTACTTAAGTCTTCTTTTTTAGTTTAAGTTTTTCATTCTATTTCAGTTAATGAAAATATATATTTTTAATACTTTTAGTTAATTACTCACTCATTATAGGCTATAATATTTGTATATTTTAAACACACAAAAAGTTATGGACTGCAGCTTTAACAATAACAGTACTGGAACCAGATGGTGTAGTTGCAACATATACTGTACCAGCAGGGTTGTGCTAACTAGTCAAGCCATGTGTCCTTGGTTCAAGCAGTTGATTTACAATTCCCACCTGCCAAAATGATGTGTTTAAAGAGTTATGTTCAAATTAAGAATAGTTTCTGTTATACTGGGTTTTTGATTACAATTACTGTGCAAATGCTATGAGAGAGAATCATTTTGTCTCTCCATGTTTCCTGTCACCAGCAACATAGAAATGGATATAGCATACTAATGTGTACTGTGGTTCCCTATAGTTAGCTGCATAAGATATTCTTGCTTACTTTGAAATGCAATCATATTGTATCAATTCACCGGTCCGAAGTTCACAGTTTATTTTAATGTTTAAGAAACCCATTTCCGATGTGTAGTAGAACCACTGTATTGAATTAAATTAAATTCAGTTCAGCCAAAGGATTTTTTCTCTCTAGTTCGTTGTAAAGCATAATAATGCATTGTGGCCATGTGATGCAAGTGAAGTTACAGACGTGAAAGTGATGAAAGTAATGAAACCAGTTCATTTGACATCCAATCATTTTATGAATATTTCTTTTCCTGACGGCTCTAAGTCATTAGCATGGCTGATCTCCTTTTGTGACAGCTGCTGCAAAGTTGCAGAGTAATACATTTCCAAATACTCCCTTTAATTGAAGATTCATGACCGACAGATTTCAATTTGTCGTGGTCCCAGGGCTCTGGGCGCTGGAGGAAAATAGATTTTTTTTTTTCCATCCCTAAAGTCGTCATCACAATGTCTGGTGCTCAGGATTCTTTTGGGAGGGTTCATCTGAGTCCGGTACTGATCCAGAAGCATGCACGACTTTCAATTGTGATAATGACCCGCAGAGCAGTTGTCAATGCCTGATGCATTGATGGAGCATGATGGAGACGGAGAGAGGAAGGTTATTGTGCAGTGCAGTGTGGAGGTGGACTGATGCAGATGTAGTTCGCTGGTTCAGTGCTCAGTGCACACACCTGTGGTCACTCTGCTCTCATGTGTCTCATAAGAAATATCATTAAACCGTGTCATTTCTCTGCTAGTCATTCACCCAAAATTACCCTGATGATGATGATGTGTGATGTACATATTTGTGATTTTTTTTTCCCCACAAAGGAATATTAGTTAGTCTGCATACTATACATGTATATATACTGACTTGGTATTTAAAACAATATGATGTGAAAAAATATTAATTATACAACAGATATTTTAAAATATACAGTGCTTAGTATAAGTGAACACACACATGCTAAAGTTGACTAAAAAGAGGAATAAAAAGTCATATTTTGGAAATTGATCTTAATGCCTTAATTTAAAAAATGAGGAAAACTCCAACCTGTAAGGACACCAATTTTCTTTGTGAATAAATAATGTATCGTAAATAAATAACTGTTCGTCCTTATAAAATACAGGGTGCATTAAGCTAGTGTTATACTTTCCGCGTCCGCGAGTGCGCGAGGGTCCGCGTAACGATCTCAGCAGATAGGCCTAATACATGTAGTCCGCATCTGCGCTGTCCGTGTACGCGTCCAAACTGGAGTATAACCGAGCCTTAAGTCAGGACACCCTTATGTTAAATTCACATAGAGGCAGGCAGATTTTTTTTTTTTTTTTTTTTTTTACTTTTAACTGATTTTGGAATTAAAATTCATCACAGCCCCCACATCATCACACACCCTTCACCATACCTATGGCATGGGGTACTTTCCATGAGATCATCTCTCAATGCAAATCAAACCAGCTATTAGGCTAACTGAAATAAAATCATGCCAATCTCCATGTTTCATACATGGGTTTTTGTGATTCCTTTTTTTTTTCATGGAGGATGTTTAATGCACATTTTTGCTTAGAATATATTCTCATAAAAAGAGTCAACCAGAACATGAGGGTTTAAATATCCAGTATATTATTTCCGACTTTTCTTCTCCGACAGGGTACTGATCCAGGTATCGCACCAGTTAGCACTTTTTCTAATCCAGTGGCCCTTTGTAATCAGGACATCTGTCCCTTGGGCTGGCCGAGGGCATTCCTGACTGGAGCGGTGTTGAGCTGACCTTTATCTGCCTCATTAGGGCTGGTGTGATGTGTGTGGACAGATGGCCTTGCTGGAGGGCTGGAGGGCCACACACCAGTGCCTTGTCACCCACTTTACACATGTGTCCGCTCATAGTTGCTTTGGAGATAAGGTGCACGGTGTGCCTGTTAGGTTCGCTACGCCTCATCAGCGTTCCTGTGACAACCGTACTGTTTTCCCTTACTCTCTGATGAGGGGGGTGGTGTGCATGTGATAGCTTGTCTGTCTCATACGTTTTTTTTTTCTCTTCTCACCTTCGTGAAGTGTGAATTGGACAGATAACCACAACACCTCTTCTTTCAGGTCTTAAACACTTCCTAAAATAGTTTCCTGCAGAGATGCTGGCCCACCTGAAAGTGGCCTATCTGTTTTTGTTGTTGTGTTGTTTTTTTGTGACAGCTTCATAAAATGTATGGTTTCCCCAAAAATATTATGCAGTACAACAGTTTTAACAATTTACCTGAAAAGTTTTCTTGAGCTGCAAATTAGCATATTAGAATGACTTAGGAAGGACCATGAAAATTCAGCTTTGCTATCACAGAAATCAATTAAACGCATTAAAATAGAGAACAGTTATTTTAAATGATATAATATAAATGCAGACTTGAATAAAACATTAAAATATTTTGAATGGTAGTGTAATTTTTAAACAAAATGCTGTCAAAATCGCACTTATTTTTCTCACTTAGTATAAAATGAGTTAATATGTAGCTAGCTTTATATTTTAGGAAGGGGGTCCTTGGCATCAAAAAGTTTAAATACCAATATTCTATAGCCTGATGGTAGAAGTCCTTTATTATCTCTACATAACCACTCACTAATGTTTTCTGCATCATGAACTGACTTTAAGTATGCAGCGGATACAATGGCGATTCCTTTAGAGAATCGAACCAGCAACCTTCAGGCTATCCTGAATCTTAACCTGTCACCCCTGTGTAGAAGACCAAAAGCAACCTCCCCCCTTTTCCATGGAAATTAGCCATGCTAAATGCTTTTGACCGTGTCGGGCGTTGCACATTTGCTTCTCTTAATCAATTGTAGAAATATGTACATATATTATCATAATCAAAGACTAAACTGCATTACTTCAGCTATTCAGATATTCCGTGCTGAATTATAGCTGGCTTTCATTATAGTTAAACATGCGGCAGAGCTCCAGACAGTCAACCAATGTCGATTTATGGACTGGACTGAAATTACATCCTGTCTCTTCTTTGTTTCCTAAAATTGGTTGGCTGATCAACTGTGTTTTGTGTGTGCACGTGGATCTGCATGTACGTGCATGTGTGTGCGATGACTCTAATCTAAAGGTGTTCAAACAGACCCGATGCACAATAACATACAGCCGCACACATTTTATACGCTGCTGAAATATTGCCATGTTTACAAAGTCAGGCAAACAAATTAGCCACGCCGAGGGAGTGATTGTGCATGAGCGCAGGTCGTTTCATGCATTTATTCCAGTAATAATGTTTTAGGTGATTATAGATCAAGTAAATATTGATATTACTGTACATGGTGTGCGAGTCGAGAGAACCAAATGTACTGCACGTAACCCTGTGGGATTTGGATTAATGAATTACAAGAGCACATCTTGTAAATGTGTGAAATGTACAACGCAGAGGTTTGTGGACTTCCTGTCACGACACTTACTGCATGAACTGGAAGGATTTCTTTATGATGACTTATTGCATAGGAAATTACAATCTGATGCACCCAGGACACCTGTTTAATGGAGAACAAAAATCGGTGTTGCCTTCACTGTGTTATCCTCTTTTTAAAATTTGCACCCTGTTGACTTCAATGGGGCACGTTTTAAACCTGCTTTGAGCCTCTTAACATCCTTGATGTGTCATACAAGTGCCCAGCCATGTTAGATGATTCCTTCAGAGTGGACACGGGTGAATCTGACTGCAGTAGATGTGAAAGATATGAAAAAAAGAGTTATTTCAGCCAGCGCACATACCTGTATTTAGTTCCTGTTTTCGGTCGAAGTCCAAAGTAGTCGATTGTCGAGTTCACGCGCATAGGTTTAGATACCTATGATCATGCGCGTGAACTCGACAATCGCCTACTTTGGACTTCGAAATTTTAACTCCAAATTTACAAAAAAATGAGCTCAATATTAAAATTGACCGGAGTTCTCCTTTAATGTGAAATTTAGTGACACTTTGATTTAGGAATCCTGTCGTTCTGTTTAACCTATGATTCTCATGTATTAGAAAAAACACATACAGTGAGAAACATTCTCTGATTAAATATAACACCAGCCTGAAGAGTATTGACTATGACCTGCAGTCATTAAACAAAAGGATTTCCATAAAAAAATTTTGTTCTCATATCTCCATTTTTTAAAAAGGGATAGTTCATCCAAAAATGAAACTTCTGTCATTAATTACTCACCTTATGTGTGTGCTATAGGATAGGAAGGGAAAAAAAACGCTTGTCACTCATTTGTGAGTGAATGGCAAAGACCTTTGGGAACCATGTGATAATGTTTTGTGCCACATGATGGTGAGTAAACGAGTATTTTAATGTTCTGAAGGCATGTTCATATTCACAGGGACTTTTAACAACTTCTTGTGATCTGAAGTGATTGTTGTCACAAGCAGGTTTAGGTGAAGATGATGAAAAAGGTTCAAACAAGCTTCCTCAAACAAATGGTTATTTAATAAAACAAACTCATGTAATCCAATAGCAGGAAGGCAATCTAACAGCATGTGATACACGAACAATACCAACTGAATGAAAAGGAGGAAGATAGGACATGTTTACACGGAAACGATCTGAAGAGAAAACGCAAAAGTGGCGTTGCGTTATTACTTTTTATTCTGCGTTTAGAAGAGCGTTATGAGGGGGAAATCTGCGTGCATTTGGTGACGCAAAAGTGTGTGAAATTGGATGCAGTGTGCACTCCAGGCGGCTAGGTGGCAATATGAAGCACTGTGCTCGACTCTTTGCGTGTCGCTCAGAATTATAATTTTTTTGTCAATGAAATTAATGCTATATTTTAGTTTCACTGTCTAGCAGACTTTTGCGTTTTTACCGTTTTTACCCATTAGACGGGAACGCGATGGTCGAGCGTTTTTAAGATTTCCACTCTGGAGGGTGGTTTCACTTTTTTGCATTTTTAAGCCCCAAAAACGCCGTCGCCGTGTAAACAAAAGGCACATCCGATAAAATATTTGTACGTTTTCACCCACGAGCGTTCTCGTGTAAACAGGGCCTTAAATGACCAGGGTGATTGAACTTAAATGACGAACAGGTGTGCTCTAATTAGGAAACATAATGAATCACCATGACAACTGATTAATGATGTGCAAACAGGAACATAGGCAGACAGCAACAAAGAGGAACATACTGTAATAAGAGTCCATGAAAATGAAACTAAAGATAAACTGAACATAATAGTGATTTTTTAACAAGAAATTAATCATTTTGATTAGCATGGATGTATTAAATTGATCTAAAGTTACAGTAAAGACATTTTTTATTTTTGAAAAGATTTAAATTTCAAACAAACACTGTTCTTTTGAACTTTCTATTCATAAGACTCGTATATAACGGTTTCCACAAAATTAAGCTGCACTGTTTTCAATATTTTTTGTTGTTGTTGAGAAATTAGAAACATTGAGAAATGTTTCTTGAGCAGCAAATCAACACTTTAGAATGAGTAATCAGCTTTGCCATCACAATAATAAATTACATTTGAAGTATAATAATATAGAAAAGTTATTTTGAATTGTAACAATATTTGACAATATTACTGTTTTTACTGCATTTTTTTAAAATCAAATAATTACAGCCTCGGTAAGCATAAGAGACTTCTTTCTAAAACATTAAAACGTTTGAACGGTAGTGTATGTATGGCTTTCTAACTTGCATCTTTTACTGCATCTTGTTTTCACACATGACAGAACTAGAATTAGAATTCTCATTGTCACATGTCAGTCTGCTTTTCTGGAAAGTTACTCCTCTTGTCTTCAGCGCCCTTCAAAATCTGCCACGAATGCGCTATGCAAAACTGAATGCATTTCTGTATAACAACTAGTTGAAATGTAATTGAAAAAAAACAAAAAACAAACAAGATATTGTGGGAAGACAAAAATCAGAGAAAAGGATGCATGGTGAATACCAATTTCTCCAGCGGAAAAAGAAAATAAATAGCGAAGGTTTTGTGGTAATTTGCTGCTGTATTATGAAGCAGATTGTGTATTGAGTGAAGTGCATGTGACATGTGGGGTGTTTAGTGGGACGTGGAGATGGCTGTTAAGTGGTGTGCGTGTGTGTGCTCTGTCTCTGTGCTTCCCTGGGGAGTGAAGGACGGTTGATAGGATGGTAATGAAGGAAGAGAGGAGTAGATCAGGAGAGTGCCATGCTGACACTTATTACTGTGGGTGAGAACCACGACGGTGAAACCCACACAGACACTCTTTCACCTGCAAAACCCCTGAGTGGTGTATTTACACTTGTCTTAACCAGTCACGCCTGCAATCAAACGTATTTCCTGTAATAAATTAAGTGTCTAATCAGGACGAAATCAAACATACTCACAAAGTGTATGTGTTTCGTCTGATAGCTTGGAACACATGCCATGCTATTTCTGTGGAGGGCTGCAACAAGTACTTATCTCTCTGAAGGGTGTCTGTGTGTGAGAAGTATGTGATTAACAGTTGAAATAACACCTTGTGGAGACACTGATGGAGGATACAACACTGTACGGTATGCCAGCATGTGAGGGTGTACTATGTGGATGATCCAGCACTCTTTCTCTCCGTTGTAAAACATTCCTCTGCCTTTCCCATATTTAAACCTGCTTTCCACATGGGAGGAGGTACGGAAGCACACCAAAAATAATATCCATTTGCATTTGCACAAGGGAAATTTAATTCAAAATCGTCTTTAAATGAAATGTGTTCCCTAGCTGTAGATGTTGTTTGGAATGCCTCATGTGTCTAAAATGTAAAACTGAAATGGCAACATGAAATAAAAATTTATAAAAAAATAAAATAAAAAAAATGATGTTATTGTCACACATAAAATTTTGCCAAAGTAAAGCATGTTGCAAATAGCAATTCACGTTGACTTTAATGCATTGCATGTAATTGTGTTAAATGCAATTAAAATTAGATCCAGTGTCATTCGTTTTTGGCTTTCCTCACAGACATATGCCAACAGGAAATTATATAATATATGAACCTTTGCTGCCAAAGAACATTTTATTGTGGATCAGCGATAAGGCCTGGTTGGTTGGCATGAGGTGATATTTGCTTTGGTCTCACTGGAACTATTTACTTACTAAGGACTATCTATGGATTTTAATTTATTTGTTTATTCATTTATCTTCTGTAATTGTTATATATATATATCTGCATTTATCTCATCCATGATGCATGAAGGGAACTGCACCCTGTCCCAAGAGCAATTAAAATGGATGAGTTAGCTTACTCAATATTGAAATCAATTATATAATTCTACTAAATTATTAGGGTTTAGTGTGTGTGTGTTTGTGTTTGTGTGTGTTAAATCTGATCTGTTTTTTTCCTTCATGTCACTGCTCTCACTTTATTTTTCCCATTGTCTTGTAAATATTAAAAACTCAAATAATAAATCTGCTTTCCTCTGAGATTCCTAAATAAATTAATGTTCTGCAACATTATTAGAAAGGACAAAGCTATTTGACACGCACAACTGCATCTGTGGAACTGCGCAGTATTTTTTTTAAAGGCATCGTTTCCATAATCTCTCTCTAACCTGTGAAGTTTTCATCATGCATCTTTAGACAAACTCTCACAGAATTGATTGCACCCGGGTTCAGACGTAATGATGCATTTGAGCTTCTATATCTCGTGATTTGGAGACTAGATTAAAGTCTAGCAGTGCTGGTCTGACTGATATTAAAATCAGTCAAGGGTTTGTCAGAGTGTAATGAGGAAAGCAATTTATCATACCGGAACCAAACAACATCAGAGCCATACAGCCACAGCACTGAATTTCATTTGTTTGTCTATCTCCCTCGCTCTCTCTTTCACACACACACACACACACACACACACACACACACACACACACACACACACACACACACACACACACACACACACACACACACACACACACACACACACACACACACACACACACACACACACACACACACACACACACACACACACACACACACACACACACACACACACACACACACACATAGGCCTTTTTCAGTTGAATCAGGTGCTAATTCTGCTTATTTCTATCAGTATAATGAACTTTAATGAATTCACCTAACACTCTACCGAAACATAAATTCATTTTCATCTGCTTTGAATCAGAACTCAAATGTGGAATATATAATTAGTGAGCTGCACAGACGAGCCTGAGACTCGGCGTGAGTGACAGAAGTAGGAGGTCAAATGGAATGGGGATGTTATACCCTTCATTGTTTTTTTCCTGGAGGATATTTATAAAGCCTCAAATAATATATGACAAAGTGGCAAGAGTGACAAAGTGACAAAATGACAAAGACATTGACGCTGTCTGACTCTTTTACTCTTTTATTTCTCTCTCTCTCTCTCTCTCTCTCTCTCTCTCCGTCTCATAGCTTAAAATCGAAGATTCAAAGGCAAATTAAAATGACAAATATAGATATACATCTCTCCCTTTCTATCATTATTGATATTGTCTGTGAATATTGCGCAGGGCTAGTGCTTAGTTAGGTTAGGCGACGAACATGTCAAGTATTGTTTACATAAGTGGCTTCATCTTTACAAAACACAGACATGCAGATAATCACCTCAGTCTGAATTTATGTCTGCTTGTAAACATCAAAACACAGGTGTGCTACTCTCTCTCTCTCTCTCTCTCTCTCTCTCTCTCTCTCTCTCTGTGTGTGTGTGTGTGTGTGTGTGTGTGTGTGTGTGTGGCGCTGTGGGTGGATACGGATTGAGTTCATTGTAACTCAGAGCAGGTGTGTTCATCTCCCTTTCATTAAACAAATAAACAAATATGTATTTATCATCCTGACTCATTTCTCCAGCAATTTGAACTACTGTAAATGAGAACAGAACTATTGATAAGACATACGTCAGGCACTGTGGGAGAAATGGTGTCTATATTTGAGAATAATAGCAATATGAAGAACGAGAGAGAGAGAGAGAGAGAGAGAGAGAGAGAGAGAGAGAGAGAGAGAGAGAGAGAGAGAGAGAGAGAGAGAGAGAAGGTTCCTCAAACTGAAAGGATTCAAACGGCTATCTTTAATTATTCTTTACTCACTATTTCCCATTCCATTAGTGCTGGGAAGCGCCCATCCATATAAACACTCTGCCTTTCCTGCATCCATGTCTGGAAAAATGAAGGATGGCTCAGGCAGTTTAACATGCTAACAAATTGAAAACCAGCGTTGATACATTATTCATCACTCACCCCTTTTTATTTAAAAGAAGCAAAAAAAAAAAAAAAAAAAAGGACCATGATTTGAGGCCATTTGTGTCTAGGGTCAATTAGTAATTTGCTTGTTTTTCCTATGCCATCCCCTTTACTTGGGTTTTGTCTTTGAAAAAATGGAAAATATCACACAGTGAAGCCATTTTTTGTAGTCATAGTCGGCATTGCAATTTTAATATAAGATCTGTATAGATTCTTTAAGAGAAGGCAACGAAAGAATGGTGGAGGGTAAAAGAAAGAAGGAGAGCGAGAATTATTGGTGGATGAGAGGTTTGAAAGAAGGAATTAATTTTAAGAAATAAACCAGAGCTGACCGGAGAGTTGCCATGGTGTTTTGAAGAGGGCACTCAGGCTGTTTTTTTTTTTCACACTCTGCCTGGATAAGCTGAAAGGATATTTTTCACAATGGACAATGCATGGAAATCAGCTGTTTTTCCTTTTGTGTGCATGTACATGACCAAATATCAGTGTGTGTGTGTGTGTGCGCGGGCATCAGATGACCTGGGCTCACGGTTGACAAAGCATGTGTTGACTATATTATTGTTCTGATGTCAAAAGTTCAATTGAATTCTTATTGTTACGGCCTTCCATACACTTCTTATGCTATCTTATCCTCACCAAAGCTACATTGTAAAAACACAGTAAAATTTGCTAATTTGTTGCTCAAGAAACATTTATTTTTATGATCAATGTTGTAAAAGGTTGTGCTGCATAAAATTTTTGTGGAACCCATGATTCTTTCACAATTCTTTGATGAATAGAAAGTAAAAAAAAAACAGCATTTATTTGAAATGGAAATCTTTTATAAATGTCACACATTGTTGATCCATTTAATGCATCCTTGATGAATTTCTAAGAAAAAAAACTATTTAATGGGACTTAACTACAAACATGTTTCATTGATTTAATTTAATTTCTCGTCGCTGAAAATAATGATAAATTGTTCTTTAGTAAGTGAGTCAGATTTTGCTTCATTAAGGGATAGTTGACCAAAAAATTCAAATTTGTTGTCAATTTACTCACTTTCAGGACCATCCAAGATAACTGTTTTTAGAGCTTGCCGAGTCATTTCTTGGAGGGAATCAGACTGGTTGCGTTGTATGACTTTGATTCACTAAACAGATTATAAGAGTCATTGGGGCTTTAACACATTATTTAGAGGTGGAACATTTTCATAGTTCCTATAACTAATAACGAAAATACCCGCTTTATGGTGTGTTTGCACCACAGGAACTGGGAACAATTTTAGTAGTTCAATAGGAATACCTTTTGGGGGACTAAATTACCAGTGACATCAGTGTGCGTTGGCCAAACGGATGACACATGAAACTCTAGAACCCGCCATTTAAAAAAAGCTATGTAAACACACAGTTTACATGTACTTACTCCATGAACTAACTCCACGTCCACAAATATGTAAAACAGTGATAGATGGACCAGCGCCAAGGTCAGGCACTTTACGATATGGAGTTGTTGACGGTGTTGAATGCAGCGCTAAATGACGCCATTGTCAGTCGGCTTACGTCACTCCACAGGCCCTAGGGGAACATTTTCATGTTCAGAACATGTCAGGGGACCACCCTGGTGGCCAGTTCCTATAACTGAGTACCTTTTTCTCTAGATCTGAAACTGCACTTGATTGCGTATTGTATGATGCATTATGTTTAAATACCACTGTGCAGTGGCAGCCCTGACTCACATGCTGCCTTAGGCCAGACTAAATCACCTTTTCCTTTTTTTTATTTTCTTCTAGTTTATTTTTTGCAATGCAACGTCTTATCCAGGAAGGACATGCAAATCTCAACATTTGGTCAAAATGAGTTGTCTAATATGATATAATTTTATGTACTACAATTTCAAGACAGTATTTGTGCCAGAAGCGCACCTTTCTAGTTCGGCAGGTTTCGAGAGCTTGTTAAATGTATGCATTTCACTTTTAAAAAAGACTATAGGGATCAAAAATAGACAATTTGAGGTAAAAAGGACAAAGAGGTAAATCTATTGTGTTAATAATTAGAAAGAATGGCATGGGATGAGTGAGAAAAGCAGTGCTTTGGCACAATGCGACAATGAGCAGATGTTCAAACAGTGCCCTCTGGCCTGTGTGTGGATGTATGAGCGTTTGTGTGTTTGCACAGGGGGATTTAAAGCAAACCCTTTGTTTTGGAGATTAGGGACACTCCGAGAGCACAGAGCAGTGGAGCACACCATGAACCCACACAACAAAACTATCACACAAGATTTGCAGCAGAGAGAAAGTGAGGAAAAGAAAGAGCAGAAATCTGGAGAAACCGGATAAGCGAACAGAGTGGAACTCCATGGTTCCTCAGGCACATGCGGAGAGAAAATGTGCTAAGGATAGTGGAATACAACAAAAGAACAGAGCGAAAGAATAAGAGGATGATTGAGGAAAGGTTTTATTTCCTGGAAGACCAAAAGAAAGTAATCAGAGAATTCATGATGTTCTTTAGCACCACACACTGCTTTTCATTTTAACTTGCTGCCTCTGAGTGAATGAGTCACTCCTGATTGGCTCTGTCAACTTGTTTTTGTGGGAACCCGACAGAGAGGCCATTCCAGAGGTTTCTGAAATTTCAGCCTGAGGTTTTATCAGGCTTGTCCTAGTAGAGGAGATCGGGGGAGAATATTAAACGGTAAAAAAGTGATTAGCACTACGAGGTAAAAAAAAGTCAAACTATTGAAGCCATTTAAAGAGACAATATATTTAAAAATTTAGATGATATGATTTAATTCTAAAAAAAATTATATAACAAAAAAAACATTAAATGAAACATTTTGCGATTTAAATACAGTTAATAAAACCAGCACCCTCTAATGGCAGTTTGGAGCCTATCTTTTATGACGATTTTGTATGAATTTGTACAATTTCATTGTAATGTTTTCGTACGATCTGCTTACATCACAGATGTTTAGATTAATTGTTTGTTCTTCTAAAAATAGTAATTTTTTTTGTACTAATTGTACTCTTCATCACCAAAATGTAAATATTCTGAGCTGAAAACAGTGGTGGTTAAAGTAAATATTTCGTTCTTTTTGTGTATATTTTTAGATTTTAATGAATCAATTGGTCGTTTACAGTATTTGATTACTAAATTTTCTATTTACATGAACCTTGTTCACAAATTGATTCAATAACATGAAATAGTTAATTTAAAAAACAATTACTTAAGGTAATTATGACTTTATTTATCCTAATTGTGACATTCTCTTCGAATGTCTCATTTCACAATGAGACATTTCTCATTTTATTCTCACAGTAACCCTTTTTTTAAAACTGTTTTTCACATGCATACTCCCTTTCAAAGTATCATCTGTTTATGTGTTTCTTCACTGTATGCATATGTGGGGTCATACAGGAGTCTTTTCAGTCAATCTGTTCAATAATTCATGACTGATATTTAGTCAGTATGCTGGAAGTTTCTGTTTGGTTACCAACTACAGAAAATAAGAAAGTCTGCTCTCTTGCCCTTATTGTAGCCGCACAAATATGATTTCTTTCAGCTTATTTAAGATGTGTATATATGTTTGTGTGTGTGAATGTGTTTGCTCATGTCCAGGCAAATGCAATCAAGTAAATGTCAAGTGGATCATCTCCCTTGCATCGTTTTGCATTGAGTCCGTCTGTTCAGTGAAGTGAGACTATTTCATCTTGAGTTTTCATACAGACCACATCTTCAGTCAGCACTGATTTTCTCAGATTTTCCCACAAAGTTAAGCATCTCTTCACACCAATGACAGAGCCAGACATACTCTCCACATCAAGCACATACTGACTCTAGACACTGGTCATAGATAATAGGCACAGCCACAGACAAACAGCAGTTACATAAGGTCATCCATTAGAGAGACGAGTTTCTAGATATACCTTGAGGACATTCAGTTACCAAACTGGCATCTTATCCTCACTCTAAAATGTGTGAATACCCCCTCCCCCCTTTGCAAGTTATTAAAAAACTGCAACAGTTATGACAACTTCAAATTAAATTATGTTCAACAGACAAACTATATTGATTTAGAGGAACAATATGTAACATAACAACACATGTTAAATTAGATTATTTAAAATAAAAGTTGCTTCAACTTGTTGAGTTGTATCAAATGGCCAGCAGCCATATCACCCTGTAGCCCAAGACTGGTTGCCCACTGAAGCAGGGTTGAGCCTGGTTAGTACCTGGATGGGAGACCTTTTGGGAAAACCCGGTTGCTGCTGGAAGAAGTGTTAGTGAGGCCAGCAGGGGGCGCTCACCCTGTGGTCTGTGTGGGTCCTAACGCCCCAGTATAGTGACGGGGACCCTAAACTGACAAAGAGCGCCGTCCTTCGGATGAGACGTTAAACTGAGGTCCTGACTCTCTGTGGTCACTAAAAATCCCAGGATGTCTTTCGAAAGAGTAGGGGTGTAACCCCGGCATCCTGGCCAAATTTGCCCCTTGGCCTTTGTCCATCATGGCCTCCTCATCATCACCATACTGATTGACTTCATCACTCTGTCTCCTCTCCACCAGCACTCAAAAAAATTACTCTTTAAAATAACTTAATTTAATTATGGACAGTGGTTCCACACAAGCAAATTAAGTTGTATTAACATTAATGGATATGTTTGACTCTATGTAAGCTCCTTGTGTTGTTACAACACAACTGAATTAAAAAATAGTAATGAACAATCAAATCCATGAAATTGATTCTCTGTAACTTAAACCGGTTAAGTTTAGCGAAAATGCTTTGTTTATTTAAAACTGGACTGAACGAAATAAAGTGTGATGGATTTAAATGATTTCTCAATTGAACTTCTAGACTATAGCTATGAAAGAGCACTTATTAACATTTTAAATATTAAGTTTTGCAATGCTCCTTCAGCCACAGGAAATTAACTTATTTGAATCAGTCCGCACCCTAACCAAATGCTCAACTCTTCTCCACAATGGTAAACCCACTGTAATTTAAATGGTTCTAATAATCACAATGTAATCGAATATTAAACACAATTACACACTATCAAGTCTTACTCTTTTCTCATTTTCTCAAAAACACATAAAATAACACTTAATTTCAACATTTATTCTCTCTTAATTTAGCTATATGCAAAGCATGCTGGGAACTAAGCACCGCCCAGTTTCAGATAATGCAACACAAATCATTCATGTAATCCAACGCAAACAGATTAAGTAAACTTAGTTTTTTTTTTATTCCAAAATTAAACCCTTTACATTAGTTTAACGATTTATAATTAAGTATAGTGGAAAATTATACAGGTTAAGTTAATTAAATGCAATATAATAGTGTTTTGGAGGTAAAATAAATATATCTGTGTTACTTTAACAAAAAATAATTGGGTAAAAACAACAGTGCCACAAAACCATTTTTTTGAGTGAGTAAGCTGGTGTGTGGTGGGCGTTCTGGCGCAATATGGCTGCCGTCGCATCATCCAGGTGGATGCTGCACCATTGGTGGTAGTTGAGGAGATTCCCTCTTCTATGTAAAGTGCTTTGAGTGCAGAGAAAAGCGCTATATAAATGTAATTAATTATTATTATTATTATCCCTGGTATTTACTCTTATATTTTAGTTCAAATCGCTATAAAACATGATAAATGTAACTTAAGATACTTGTCACTGGCATTAGTGCAGTCAGTGCTTGTCAATGTTTACCTTAATGTCATCTACTCTTCAGCTGGTAACCACAAAATCTTCAACATTACAGAAATCACATTAAACACTAACAGGTTTTTAACAGAAATTTGAGTTTAAATTACTCACAATATCAAGTTAATGTAATGATCAACAGTATTGTGCCAACAAAACTCAACAAAATAATGTTTCAAACTCAAAATGTTTTTAACTTGCAATTACCATGCATTTATTTAAGTTGTCATTACAGGAGCCCTGAATTACTTTTTAGAGATTCTCTGAAACTGTAAATATGCAGAAAACATTTGAATTATGTACATTTTACATGTGGCACTTAACAAAATGTTGTTTTATATATTTACATATATATATATATATATATATATATATATATATATATATATATATATATATATATATATATATATATATATCATATTTTGTCATTTGTTTTTAATTTAATTACAGACATGTGACATTAAACAAAAAAAAATCATATTTTAAATTCATCATAAATTAAATTATTTGAAATTTTTACGGGAGAAATTATTCATATTTTACAACAGCTTCAAGTCTGCCAAGTTTTTTAATTCCATTGAGTCAAAAATGATGCTACAAGATAATAGCCGCTATAACCAACTGAAACTGGTTTAGTTCACCGTGAAGATCCAAGGTGTAAGAACTAGTAATTCACAAAAGAAAAGCAATAAAGCACAGAAGGAGATAAAAGCACATAATATGCCTCAGTGAAAAGGCTGACTCAGCTTCACACAGCTGATAAAGAACACTGTGTGATGTACTCTGTTACAGAGTTTATATTGAACAAATCTCCAGGTCTGCTTGAGAAATGCTCACTCACGGCATGTTCCAGTGATGCCTAACAGACTCATGAGGAGATTGTTGTTTAAATCTCACTGATTTGTGCCCTTTACAGACATTTATGAATGTTCTAAGATGTCAGTAGGTCTTCTATAGAGAGTGTATGATACATCTGCTAAAGACATCTGCTGACTAACCAAATATATGAGCAAATCTGTCCTCCTTGACTGTAGTGGGAGGAACACAGCAGTATGTTCTTCCAAGTTTTAGTTTTTTTTTTAAATAAACTATAATGGTTTACATGCAGTTTTAGTGAAGAAGGCTGTTTGTGGTGGTTTTTCTTAGTGTTCTTGCAAGTACAACATATTCCTGAATC
>JARPMJ010003816.1:0-75000 GCA_033366665.1 Phoxinus dragarum
ATACCCGGAAGATGGCGCCAAATCTTAGGCTACATTAAGGGAAGTGCGACGAGCAGCGTGACAGGTTGCTATAGCAACACAGGACCCACAATGGCTGTGTAAACCACCGTAAGCTGTAAACACGATTATTTAGTAGCTAACTAACCTAACTAGCCCTCTAATAATGGTGAACAAATGTGGTCTAAAAGGATATTTGAAATTACACTCGGTGTGATTCGTACCTCCATTTATTTGTGTTTATATAACGTTACTCGTTTCAAAACGCATTCATTCCAATATTTCAGGAGATTTACTGTAACTTAGCTCAACAAGGTAACAGTTACACTTTGTGAAATCAACGTTTAATAGAGAACACAACATGAGCACTTACCGCCTCTCTGGCCTGGTTAGCAGTCCTTATGGCTTGATAAGAGAGATCCATCGCGATATAAACACACAGCACAGGCACTCATGACATGAGCATACAGCGAGCCGGACTCAATGAGCGCATGTGTGTGTGTGTGATGACCCGGTACACATGCTATGTTAAACTACTGTTTTTTCTCTCTCACATCAACCACTCCATATACCATAATGACAAATCAAAAAATATATTTGTGACATCTGCAAATTTATTAAAATAAAATAATAATAATGAAATAACTACACTGCATTTAAATATCCTCTTTGGGACACTTGAAATCTAGCTCAGCATTCCAGTTTCGCTTTTAGATGTTACTACACTTCAATTGAATTAAATGTGAGAAACTCAATTGAATGAGTATGATTTGGAAAGACACACACCTCTCAATAAAATGTCTAACAGCTGAAAATGCATATCAGCACTAACACCAAGACATGAGGTTGGCCTGAAGAACGGCCTGCAGAGCTCAGAGACAGGATTGTGTCAAGACACTGATCTGGGGAAGACTACAGAAAATAAATTCTGCTGTACTGAAGGTTCACAGAAGCATGTGGCCTCCATAAGAAGTTTGAAACAACTTTCTAGAGCTGAACAGAACTAATGGACAACTCTGTGAATGTCCCTGAGTGACCCAGCCAGAGCCTGTGCTTGAACCCAATCGAACATCTCTGGAGAAACCTGAAAATATCTGTCCATGACGGTCCCCGTCCAACCTGACAGAGCCTGGGAGGATCTGAGGAGAAGAATGGCCAAATGCAGATGTGCAAAGCTTGGCACGTCATACCCAAAAAGACTTGAGGCTGTAAAGACGCTTCAACTAAGTACAGAGTTAAGGGTTTGAATACGTATGCAATGGACTTATTTCAGTTCTTCCTTTTAAATAAATGTGCAAAGTTGTCACAAATCTTTTTTTTTTTTTTTTTTTTTGCTTTGTCATTGTATGGAGTGTACGTACTTTGATGTGCAAAAAAAGTATTTTAAAATAGTTGAGCATAAGGCAGCAACATGAAATTTGAAAAAATTAAGGGGTATGAATACTTTCGCAAGGCACTGTTCCCCTCAAATTCCTATTTGTAAACATAAATATATATTTTGGTTAATTCTTTGTTTGTACAGTATGGAAAATAACACTTTCACATATGAAAAAGTAATTCCCCCTTCCTTTCAACATAAACACTGTTTTAATGAAATACATGGATGTTGTCAATTTTCATCACATTCCCTATTTGACATACAAAACAGAACACAAAAGAAAGTGAATAAATTAATAAAATAAATAGACATATTCAATGATATTAATTGATAGTTTTATTCTGGAGCGACTGTAGGCTGAACGTCAGTTTTAAACTGTAAATGTATCTTATGAAAAAACAAAGCAGCGATTAATATTCACAGCATATTAAAGGTGCAAAGAGTGTGATTTCGAAATACAGAAAACTATTATTTAAATTTGTATCCATACCTCGTTATTATAATCGTTTCTGGACAGTATTTAGCTGCTAAAACATCTTGGCATGTTCAAACACAGACACTGGACCCCACACACACACACACACACATTTTTTTGTGTCCAACAATATGTTTTGGAAAAGACATATGATAAACTCTTTATACAGTATGGAAAATAAAAAACGTTTATAGTTGGAAAATAATTACATTAAGTGCTTTCTTTCCACACATCCGATTCAACACGTCGTCGGTTCTGGCCTGGCGTCGCGATCGATTATCCGAATAACGAAAGGACGGGACGTACAGTGCGGTGTGGTTCTCAAAGGACGCTGGCCTCAGTTAGGAAAGTGCTCGCCTCCAGGATCATGCCCTTCACGTAAACACGAACTGTATAAAATAGAGTCAGAAAGTCCTGCGTGCTGAAGACGGTGTCGGCCAAAGCGAATCCCAGCGTGGAGGGAATGAACCCGCGACCGTACTCCACCATCCACGTCCCAGCGCTCCACTGCACCGAGGTCGCCTCTCCCACCGCGTGCACGATCGTGTCACCTGCCAGGACAAACCACATGAAGCTTTATGGGTAAATCACTGTCAGCTCAGAGCATGTGCGGAGGACGTGTGGCTCGTATACCTGGATAGTAAGTCTCGCTTTTAGTCGTTCCTTCTTTCCATTGCCTGAACATTCCCGAAATGATAGTGTCTGATATTTCTGCCCAGTAACGACCTGAAGGAGATACAAAGTGAGTGAACATTCAAGAAATCCTAAGGTGGCAAAACATCTGCGTACTAATCAAGGAACTGCTGCCGTGCCAGCAGCGCAATGATATTACAAACTTAGTGCCGGTCACGTTAGAAGTTACCGAGCTGGGGACTATTTTCAGGCTGGTACGGCAGTAGTTCCCTGATTATTACGCAGGAATGAGAGAGTAGTTCCTAGTCATATTGGCCTAGAAAATCGCAACTTTTCATTTTCTGTCGGTCTTAGTACACGATGTAACTACAGAAGAGTCAAGTTTTAAATAGGAAAAATATCGAAACTCTTTGGTCATTTTTTTGAGAGAGATGCTAACAGTCTAATCAGATTCAATGATCTATGCTAAGCTATGCTAAAAGTGCTACCGCCAGACCCGGAGATCGGCTGAATGGATTCGAAAACTATAAAACTGTTTAACTCTAGGGGAGCTGGAAAATGAGCCTATTTCCAAAATAAGTGGAGTGTTCCTTTAAAGTCTCACTGAAGTGCCTTGGAAAGCAGAGCTTTGTTTGATGTGTTGACGTAATTTCCACTGAAACAGAAAGCTAAGGCGGGACATAGTGAATGGCTCCTCCCCCTTTTCAAATAGCCAATAGCGTTTAGTTTACCTCACAGACTGCAAGTCGCACTTGACAGCGCTATGAAAGCGAATCCGAGCTCTGATGATACGTTGGATTCAATAGTAGAGGTGTGGATAAATTCTAGCTATTTCAGTCTTAACAAACGTACGGTTGGAAAACGGAATAAAACTCGAGCGTTTGAGAAACCGAACACACATCTCCAGCCCATGTTGCTCCGTGACGCGTCAACGGTCGCTTTGGCCAGGTGGTGTTTATAGCATAGGGGGCGGAGCTTTAGATTCTAGAGAGCATTTGATTGGATAGAATATGTGATGAGGTGTCATAAAAATCCATGATCCATTTTAGCGGAAGTGAGAGACTAAGTTTTGAATGCTTAATGCGAATTTTGTCATTGATTTGGAACACACCAGCTTATTCATAACCTAAAGGCTGACATATTCATACTAAAAAAAAACGTACATTTTGATTTCAGGGGGCCTTTAAAAGTAATACGTTACTTTACTAGTTACTTGAAAAAAGTAATCCGATTACATAACTCTCACTACTTTCAATGCGTACCTACCCAACACTGGAGGAGATGACCTCAACTTACCTGAATGTCCACCCGTGTCCACCGCTGTCCCGAAGAGCAGCACGTACTCCGTGAGAGAGGCGTGCAGGAGACACATGGAGCCCATCCACCCACCGGCGTTCACGAACACCCACTGCAGGTCCTCGTCGGGCAGGATGTGGCCCGGATACCGCTTGCGCAGCTCCACCACCACCTTAGAGAAGGCTTGGTCATGATCCTGGCCTGCGGCACAAACACAGGCACTTTAGACAGCCTTTTTCTATCAGGCAAGTTAAAGTCACCATGAAATCAAAACAGACCTTTTTTTATTGCTATACATTTTATAATAAAATGTATATATAAAGTATTTATTATAAATATTTTTTTCATGCACCTTATTTTATTTAATTTTTTTACATTCATGTACTTTGTAATCTTTACAAAGTTAACTGGCGTGAGGGCGGAGCAACCTGTCACTCACATGAGATCCACCAATAGCAAACCACAATCATCCAATCAATTCTCCACGGACAAAATCAAGCCCCGCCCTACATTTACACGGGTTACTTACAGGGTTCCCACACCTTGGTTAACCTCAAATTTAAGGACTTCAAGTGAGAGCAAGGTTACATCGTGTTACCTTGTAAGATACATTGTTACAGTTTTACACCGTGAACGTCATGACAACGTACAACACAAAGTACCTCACGCGGGACACACTAAACGTAACAGGTAAATGCGCGTAACTAACGTAAATCAAGCAAGCTAGTACGCATATGCCACGAAGTGTTGGCGAAATAACACGTTAGCGGATCGGAGGGGAATAATATGGATTTTTTTTCAGAAAACTTGTTGCACAAAATAAATTCACGCACTCTCAAAGACCCGTATCTATGTATGTTTATTTTCAAAAACTTTCCAGGGCCGTGAATTTTTTCTTTCTAGATTCACAAACTTTCAAGGATTTCAAGGACCCATGGGAACCCTGCTCACATGAGAGCCACCAATAGCAAACCACAACCATCCAATCAATTCCCCACGGACAAAATCAGGTCCCGCCCAACATTTGTTCTTGTTTGAGAAGCCGTTTCACTCGGATATACACGTCACAATAGGTAACGCAACTTCCGTCTCATGCCGACTTTAAAGGAAGTGTCAGGAAGATAATACACACATTGCAATTATAAAAAAAGTCTTAAAAGGTCAGTCTATCATGTTATTTCACTTTGCTTAGGGGAAAATAATATTTAAAACAGCTGAATACAACTTGTGTGTTACTTTAGTATAGTATATAGTCCGTGCAACACAGGGCTTCAAAGTTGCTTGTTGTATTCAGCGGTTTAAAATATTTTGCTCTTTGTATTAAATGGGTCATTGACAAATAAAGTTTCAAAAAAAGGTGAAACAAAACATTAAATAATAGACTATGTATTAATTAAAATGTGCTAAAAATTAATTAAAACTAAATAGAGAATAAAGTGATATGTCATTCATTTATCAAATTATTTTAAAAGGGAATACTGCACTTGGACACACAAATATGCACGTCATGCCATTGACCCACACACACACACACACACACACACACACACACACATGCATATATATATATATATAGTCCGTGCAACACAAGGCTTCAAAGTTGTATTCAGCTGTTTATACAATTTAGCTTTTGGTAATATAAGTAAATATACATATAACGTTACATGTGTAGCTTACATCGCAATATGCTACAGAGAACAGTGATTGCAGTGTCTTAGCAACAGATGTAACTTCAGAGACGGGTTATCCGTGTTTACTCACCTGCATACTGTTTGGCTAACTTGGCAACATCTTCTTTAGTAAAGACATATTGTTTACTTGCCATCCAGTATCTTATAAACTGCACAGTCAACACCAGAACACCAAGAACCACCACCATCTTTAGAATATTTCTTATTAAAGACATCGTAGCACGACCGCAAATGAGAGTTTAAAAGTAAAAAGCTGTCTGACGTTACAAAAGACATTAAACAGACTTCATTCAGACACACAGCATGGCTCACATGAAAGGTGACGGTCGCTGACGTGAGGTGACGTAACATCTGGGACAACCAATCAGCTGCCACAAACGGCCAGTTCTAATCCAATGAAATCGCACAGAGCTCAAACAAGGAAGAAGGCGGCGTGAAGGTGCATCATTATTATCAATATGCCACCAAAATACGCAGAATACACAAGCTCCCTTTATTGATACAGTGAAACATAGTGAATAATTCAACGTAGTAATGTATTGTGTATTATTTACGTTCTCGAGAAACTTTTAAACGAGGAAACACTGTTCTAATTATACATCTTTAAAAGCGACATACTGCGTTTCATGTGCGCAGCCTTGTTCACTTCGGGATACTTAGGAGGAAGATCAAATGAAAACTTGAAACTCTAGCAAGAAACAATCAATGAATTCATGTTTAAAACCCATCATCACGGTTGATCAGATAGATTGCGTATCCACAGGATAATTTTATTAACGTATATCAGTAACAGTAAGATGGACAGTATTAGTAAACCTATATTTGACCCTAAAGGTAAGGAATGTTTATACATATTTTCACATATGCATATTTATTTTCTGATCTTTGCATGATTCACAGACACATTTTAGATATGATGTAATGTAATGTAATGACCAATTTTTGTTTCATACTCCTGTCTTTTGGATTCACTGAAATAAAATAGTACATTCGCTAGTCACGTGACGGCTGGCTGTGAGTCTGGTCATGTGATATAGCGGTGGGACATCTGAATCATTTTATTGAATCGATTCACTCGGACGGTTTATTTCAATGAACCGTTTGAAACTGATTCACCTATTGTCCATCACTCCCCAAGTGTGCGCGGAATTATGCGAATAATTTTGTCTTTTAGTTAAATTCTGCTGTTTGTCACAGTTTTTTAAACTACATTGTATAGATTTCTGTGACATTTATGTTTATGCTTTACTCTCACTGTCAAATTGTCCTCTCAAGGTTATACTACCTTGAAGTAGTTCCAGCGAATCACCAAAATAACTAGTTCAAAAGATGATTTTAACATTTTAAGTGGCAAAGTCTTGCCTGTTACATTTAAAGTTAAAGCAAACACAAAACAGCTGTAAATAATGCACAAGTAAGCATAATTCAAGACATATTTGCTGAATAACATTTTAAATAAGTTGTGTGAGGTATTTATTTACACTTGGCGAGTTGACCTTAACTCAAATTAGTTTTAAATCTTGATGTTTGTTTCAGAGCACCAGCATTTAAGATACAATCCTCTGCGGGGACTCATGGGTTCTGGTCTCGGCCCATCGGATGAAGCGTCCGTGGAAAGGACAGCTGGAGAAACCGCCAGAGGACAACATCCCACGACATGACCCCAACAACCCTCTCTGTCCTGGCAGCGTGCGAGCCAATGGAGAGGTGAGCAACTCACTGTCTTCCATGGCCTAGTTTCATCCCATTTCTTCAGCTGATAGGGTTTTTTTTTTGTTACACCTTTTTTATTTCTTATTTCAAAGCAATTTATTAAAGGGATAGTTCACCCACAAAAGGACAATTCTGTCATGTATTACTCACCCTCATGTCTTTCAAACCCGTAAGACTTTCGTTTATCTTTGGAACACAAATTAAAATCTTTTGGATGAAATCTGAGAAATTTCTGTCCCTCCATTGACAGCTACGCAACTACCACTGTGACGCTTCAAAAAGTTCATGAAGAGATCGTTAAACTAATCCATATTAATTGAGCAGTTTAGTCAACATTTTCTGAAGAGTAACAATTGCTTTATAGGATGAACAGATTGAATTTAGTTTGAACTTCTTCAAGAACCAATGAGGTTCGTTCTCGTGTTACGCATCACTTTTCAGCTTCTGCAAGAGCCAATGAGGTTCGTTCTCGTGTTACGCATCATTTTTCAGCTTCTGCAAGAGCCAATGAGGTTTGTTCTCGCGCGTCAAGCAGGTTCGGTTGAGCTTCTGTTTATTTTGTTGTTTTTTTTGTTGATACTTTATTGATCCTTTACAGTAAATTATATTATGTTTATGTTCGCCGATCAATATTTATATATCAATAAAATACTAAATTCTAAATTAAATATCTTCATCATGTAAAGCAATCAAGTCTCTATATGGATTAGTTTTACAATCTCTTTATGAACTTCTTAAAGCGTCAAAGTGGTAGTTGTGTAGCTGTCAATGGAGGGACAGAAAGCTCTCAGACTTCATCAAAAAGATCTTCATTATGTTTCCAAGATGAACAGAAGTATTACGGGTTTGGAACGACACGAGGGCGAGTAATTAATCACAGATTCTTCATTGTTCTTGACACCTCTGGCTCAGCCTGGAGCATTACGGGTGCTTTTACGAACGCAGATAAAACCATCTTGTCTGTGGAAAGTGATGTGTCTGCAGTCATTATACAGCGTTCTCTGACTAAGCAGAAAGAAACGTTGATATCCTTTCCTCGAATGTACGTTTCTGCCGTCTCTCCGTCGGCTTGTGTGAGTTATATGCCAATGAATATTCAGTGGCACTGTTTTTTTTTAGCGCTCTCTTAAGCTTGACAAATGTTCTTGGCTGACTCTCTCATTCCTGGATATTATTATTTAACGATTAATTAAAATAAAGAATGTTGCCAGGCTGCTTTACAATCGGACAAGATGTTGAACATGCACTCTTGAACTCTTTGGCACTATTAGATGTTGTTACTTCATTCAGATATATACATTTGGCTGGAAGCAGCTTCTCGAATATGTCAACCCGAGGAAGAACAAACTGAATGAAAGCGAGCGCTCTGGGATGTTTTATCCACCAGTCTTTGATTAAACACAGTCATTCCTCTGTTGTATTTCAGGTGAATCCTGATTACGACGGCACGTTCATGTTTGAAAATGATTTCCCTGCTCTCCAGCCTGACGCTCCAGACCCCGGTATGATCCTCTGTCACATTCACTGCCATAACACTCAATTACACACTTTCTGCTGTTTATGTATTCGGTTTTACTGGATATTATTTGGATCTACTAACAATAAATGTAACATATTTTTTTGGACCTGTTACATGGTAATGGGAAACCTGGATAGTTGTAATTGTGGTAATAATTTAATACCATGTTTACTTTACATTACTCTGCATTAAACTGATTAAAAGTGACATTCAATGCATTTATAATATTAAATAATATTATAATATCACATTTTTTTTTCTTTTGAACTTGTTCATGGTTTACACAAAAAAAGTGAAGCAGCACAACTGTTTTTAACATTGATAATAATCATAAATGTTTCTAGATAATCAAAACATCATATTAGAGTGATTTCTGAAGGATCATGTGACACTGAAGTAAATTCAGCTTTGATCACAGGAATAAATTACAATTTACTATATATTTGCATAGAAAACATTTTCCATTTCTACATTTTTCACAATATTTCTGTTTTTACTGTATTTTTGATCGAATAAATGCAACCTTTGTGAGCAGAAGGTTTCATAATAATAATAATAATAATAATAATAGCATTAATAATTTAAAAAACACACAAATTCCAACATTTTAAACAGTAGTGTATATCAAATTAACAAATTGTTATGATCTGATAGAGTATTATGGCACAGCTACAGTACTTTCAGCCGTTATAATAAAAGCAGTTACTGTTCCTGCAAAGTTTAATTTTAAAACTTTTAATGTGCACTTATGGGCTGTACGGTAATGAAGGAGTTAATTTCAGCATATTAACAATTTTCTGATGATTTTTATTACTGGTTCTAGGTTCAGATCATCACCCACTTTTCCAAAGCAAAGCAGCCAGAGGCATTTGGTGAGAACAGTTTATTTCTTCTCCTTCAGAACTAAACATACTTATTAGTATTGTTGGTTAAGTTAAACGTCACTGTTAACAATAAATAAATAAAAACCTTTGTTTTTGGGTCTCCTACAATATGTCGACATGCCATGAGTAATTTAAGGAAACTACAGGGGTTAAAGTTTAGGGGTATGTTCAGGGTTATTACCCAGTTATTACCCAGTTATTGCAATTACTATAAGTACATAAATATTAAAGTACATTAAAAAAAGTACATAAATAGTTATAAATGAAATGTTAAATAAGCAAATAAATACATACATTTTATTTTTTAAGATTACAATAAAATAATATATATATATATATATACAGATGCCTTCATTTTTTAGGATGGGGGGGTCCCTGGCAAGGGGATTATCACATTTGGGGGTCTGTAGCATAAAACAAAAAAACTAAAAAGTTAGAACAAATTTGTTTTGCTGTTGCTTATAATAGGTTGAGTTTTTTCCAGAGCACATTAGCACAGATTGCCTTAGATCGCATCGACACTGAGGGATCCTTTGTTAGCACAGTGCATTATCTCAGTTATTGTGCCTCGTGGCCCATGCGGAGCAGTGCTAATAAACTATTTCCCTGCGTTTAATCGTGCTGTGTGTAGAAATTGATTGTGCCACCAGAATGTGGAGACCTCAGGAGAGTGTTAGCTGAGAGGAGAGAGCTCAATGATTTTATGTTCTGAGTCAGATCACGGCTTTACCAGCGTCTGGCTGTGTGCGTGTACTGTGCAGATTATTCTTCACATTCTCTGACGATAAAAATGTGATTATTACATGACAATTCTTACATATACCTTCTTTAACAACATTTTACTCCAGGGAAAGTTCATTTAAGTGCACTTCACCCTGTATAACAAGTATCTGCTAAATCACTAATTATGCAACAAAGTTTCAGTTTTTAATATTTTAGAATTGTATTTTTAAAAAATCACATTATTTTTTATTTCTATTAATTATAAACAAAAATTATTATGCATAATACATGGTGGATTTGAGTTGTACAATACTTAGGATTTGCCAACTTTTTGACTGTAAAGTAAATTGAATACAACAGTAGCTTAAAAAGACAAATCAGATATTGATATCAGATATCGGATATATATTGGCAATATTGAATTACTCTACAGATGAGTTTTATCTCTGAGGCCATTTCATATTGTTAACACTAGGTGGTGCTGTCATCAAAGAAGTGGATTTGGTAGATGAGTGTTTGTAAAAAGTCATTCAGGCCTTTTATATGTGCACACAGTGATTGTTGCTTGGACATGTCTTACGAGAGAGACAGCATTGAATCGTCTAGTACCCTGATTTCATGATCCCTCGTGCTTTCCGTTTATCGACTCCACGCTGGTCCATTTTATGCGCTATTTTTTAAGGGCAAAATAGATCTTCACAGACGGCTGTTCTGAAACGGCACCTGTGTGTGCAACCATCCAATTAGTGGCGTAGCAGAAGAGGCCACACACACACACACACACACACACCCTGCCAACTGACGCTCAACTCTAATGCTCTGGGATCTGACATTGTTTTCAAAGTAGTAAGAATAGCGCTCGAGGCACAAACAAGTCAAGGACGCTTAATAGAGAGAACTGGCTGTCCCACATAGAGCCTGAAAGAGGAGACTTTGGAAAGTTTGCAGGCACGGCTGTTGGGTTTCATTCAGGACTGAGCATAGACAGAAGTATGATATGAATTTATTCAAAACAGATAGATGGATGGATGGATGGATGGAAGGATAGACAGATAGATAGATAGATAGATAGATAGATAGATAGATAGATAGATAGATAGATAGATAGATAGATATACAGATAGATATATAGATAGATAGATATAGATAGACAGACAGACAGACAGACAGACAGATAGATAGATAGATAGATAGATAGATAGATAGATAGATAGATAGATAGATAGATAGATAGATAGATAGATAGATAGATAGATAGATAGATAGATAGATAGATTGGACGGACGGACGGACGGACGGACAGATAGACAGATAGACAATCAGAAAGAGATGGATGGATGGACAGATAGACAGATAGACAGACAGACATATAGATAGATAGATGGATAGATAGACAGACAGACAGACAGACAGATATATATATATATATATATATATATATATATATATATATATATATAGATAGATACAGATATATAGATATAGATAGATAGATAGATATAGATAGATAGATAGATAGATAGATAGATAGATAGATAGATAGATATAATAATATTATAATGTTTTTAGGGGAGGTTTTAACCAAACGTGTTGTTTGTTTGTCAGTAAGGTCATGTGCTTCCACCCCTGGTCTGACATCACCCTCCCGCTCATGAAGCCCGCTGAGATCCGCAGAGTGATTGACAGGTGGGCGGATCTGATCGTGGAGCTGGGCGATGCGCACGCATGGGTGCAGGTTAGTACATCCCGTCCTCTCACTCCTATTTCTGGTGCACCTGTTACTCTGCATTCACAAGCAAAACACTCAAATCATTTTCTAATAGAACGCAGCCGTAAGACACGACTCATTTAAAAAAATAAAAAAAAACACGTGACATGATCTTTTTCTCACTGTGACTCTCTCTGGGGGGGGTGTAGCAACTTAATGAAACATTTGCACCATTTGTCGCCAGAAGAAACTTTCCCCCGTAGAAGTGATGGAGTCATAGGGACGTGATTGCATAAGAGTGTGTGTGTGTGTGTGTGTGTGTGTGTGTGTTTAAAGGAGTCAGAGGCAGGGGACGCCGCTCGATTGGGTTTTGTCCCAGTCTTCCTCATCAGTGCTAATTGGATCAATTGGGAGATCTCTTCAGTCAGGGCGTCTCAGCGCTGATCAATGGCAGGAGTGTGGAGCGCTCCTCTGGCCTCTCTGGACACATTACTGCTCCTGCGGGGGAATAATGGAGCACTTCAAAGGCTTCCAGGGATACGAATGCAGCGAATTAAGATGTTTGTGCCAAAAGATAGTTAACTTATGAGCGTGAGAGAGTTCCTGAGCCTCAGTTGCTTTTTGACAGACCATAGATTCAGTTTAACTAAGGAATTCTGCTTAATGGTCCAGAACCCAACACACTTTATCATTTAATGTTATTCTCAAAAGCCCACTTATAATGTTAGTTATGTTTCTTGCATCAAAAATAGCCATAATTTAGTTTTATATGACTGTTTTACAGCCTTTTTGCTTCTTCTATAGATACATGGTCTCTGTTGTGATTGGCCAACATTCATATAAGGATTTTGTCCTCTAATTTTTGTACAATATGTACCATATCATACTTTTATAAAACGGATAGTTTCAGTCCTTGATTCTGATTGGTTGAGCCGCGTTTGAAGCCGTTGTAAATTACTCAACAAACACACTCCTGTGACCGCATTACATTAGTATTACTGCACAACTGCCGTTATTGATTCTTTGTTGCTGCATGTGTTGCTTAGCAACCGCTTTGGAACTACATTGCTTGGCGGAGGAATACATGTAAAGTTATATATATATTTTTACTAGTGTCTATTTTATGAATAAAATAAATATTGAACTGAACATTTTTATGGAGTAACTGTTTTATAAAAGCAATAACCCTGCGAAGCCGTGTTTTACAGTGGATTTAGAACAGCTAAGGGGTTTTAAAGGCACTCTGCGTCGTGCCTAACAACGCACCTTAGCTGTTCTAAATCCACTGTAAAACACGCCTTCGCAGGGTTATTACTTTATTCTACATCTTACGTAAGCAATAAGGTACGAGAGGCTGTGCTGTATCATGAATAAGTCACGGCTGAAGGGCGTTGTTAGGCACGACGCGTAGCGGAGTAACTCCTTCAGCCGTGACTTATTCACGTTACAGCACTAGCCTCGAGTACCTTATTGCTTTTATAAAACGGTTACCACACAATACAACTATTAAAGCCGAAAAATATGTATCAATGCAACTTTCATGAAGTTAAATCACTAAAAAGCCTTCCTTCCGCTGGAAAAAATAGTCCCTGACCGTAAACAGCAATAGAAGTTACATACATTATTTCGCCAATAGATGGCGGCAAAGACTGTCTTTATGAGTGAGTCAGAAGACTTTTACATTGAAAGGACTCAAACTTGTGATCACGGAGAAGGAAGACGCAACTGACAGATGACTATGGGCACGGGAAAACCCCTTAACTGTTGAAAGGACAAGATATTGCAGCGGACATTCAAACAGATTTTTTTATTTATTATGAATATATAGGACTGACCTGAAGGAAAATGCTATATCTACTGTGAATGCAGGTACACTCGCTTACTCGATCTCTCACAATACTCTACTGTAGCTTCAATGAACAATATCGATGAGATCAAACAAGTGTTGTGTAGTGATACACAGAACCGTTGGGTGAAGCGGTCATAGCCGTGTTTTATCCTGAATAAAACACAGCTATTGTATTGACCAATCAGAATCTAGGATTGGAGCTAACCGTTATAATAGTTGATACTAGTTTCAATAACATGCATATCCCTTTATATTCACCGTCCCATGTTTAATGGATGTTTTTGTTTTGTTTTGACCAGCTATTGCTGGTTATTTCTTATTCCTATTCATAATTATTCCTATTCATAATCCTATTCAACATTTCTTCTCCATGTAACATAAAATGTGTCCTGTATTGGGAAAAACAATAGCAGTTTTAGACATTCTACTACATGTCAACTAACTCTCATTAGAGTATTAGTAGACTGTCTGCTTAATATCTGATAACTCTTTATTGTGATGGTCCTCAACAGACATTATACTGACTATAAATAACTTTGCAACTACATGTCAACTTATTCTACTAACCCGACCCTAACACTCTACTATCACTCTAGTAACACTCTACTATCACTCTAGTAACACTCTACTAATACTCTACTAACTCTACTTCTATTTTTACTCTACTTATACTAATACTCTACTAACACTCTACTTCTACTTTTACTCTACTTCTACTAATACTCTACTAATACTCTACTAACACTCTACTTCTACTTTTACTCTACTTCTACTAATACTCTACTAATACTCTACTAATACTCTACTTCTACTAATACTCTACTAATACTCTACTTCTACTAATACTCTACTTCTACTAATACTCTACTTCTATTAATACTCGACTAACACTCTACTAATACTCTACTAATACTCTACTTCTACTAATACTCTACTAACACTCTACTAACACTCTACTAACACTCTACTAACACTCTACTAACACTCTACTAATACTCTACTAATACTCTACTTCTACTAATACTATACTAACACTCTACTAATACTCTACTAACACTCTACTAATACTCTACTAATACTCTACTAACACTCTACTTCTACTAATACTATACTAACACTCTACTAACACTCTACTAATACTATACTTCTACGAATACTATACTAACACTCTACTAACACTCTACTAATACTCTACTTCTACTAATACTCTACTAATACTCTACTTCTACTAATACTCTACTTCTACTAATACTCTACTTCTACTAATACTCTACTTCTACTAATACTCGACTAACACTCTACTAATACTCTACTAATACTCTGCTTCTACTAATACTCGACTAACACTCTACTAATACTCTACTAATACTCTACTTCTACTAATACTCTACTAACACTCTACTAATACTCTACTAATACTCTACTAATACTCTACTAACACTCTACTAACACTCTACTTCTACTTTTACTCTACTTCTACTAATACACTACTAATACTCTACTAATACTCTACTAACACTACTTCTACTTTTACTCTACTTCTACTAATACTCTACTAATACTCTACTAACACTCTACTTCTACTTTTACTCTACTTCTACTAATACTCTACTAATACTCTACTAATACTCTACTTCTACTAATTCTCTACTAACACTCTACTTCTACTAATACTCTACTTCTACTAATACTCTACTAATACTCTACTCCTACTAATACTCTACTTCTACTAATACTCTACTTCTACTAATACTCGACTAACACTCTACTAATACTCTACTAATACTCTACTTCTACTAACACTCTACTAACACTCTAATAACACTCTACTAACACTCTACTAATACTCTACTAATACTCTACTAACACTCTACTAACACTCTACTAATACTCTACTAATACTAATACTCTACTAACACTCTACTAATACTCTACTTCTACTAACACTCTACTAATACTCTACTAACACTCTACTAATACTCTACTTCTACTAACACTCTACTAATACTCGACTAACACTCTACTAATACTACTACTCTACTTCTACTTGAAACTAATACTCTACTTCTACTAATACTCTACTAACACTCTACTTATACTACTACTCTACTTCTACTTGAAACTAATACTCTACTTCTACTTATACTCTACTAATACTCTTAAGAGTTGGTTGACATGTAGTTGGAAATCAATTAGAGTTGCAACACTACTTTTAGTAAGTAAAAATGTCTAAAGTTGACCATCGAAATAAAGTGTAACCAAAATTAACTCTATATTGTATCCACCACATGTATTGATGAAACACAACAACTGTCATTGTGATCACCATCAGGTGTAAACCAACTATAGTCCTGCAGTTTTCCCACAAACAGATAAATAATGAGGGGAGGACACTCATGGACTACCACACAACACAGTCAATACCAATTAATACAAGAAGAGTGTATTCTCCCGGAGTGCAGAAATACAATAAACATTACAGTTACGACAGTGTACAAATACCTCTCCCAATGCACTATGACGCTGTGGTACATAACAGCTACAAATAGCAAGGAGAGCAGTGCCATCAGTTTAAATGATCTTCATAAACATAAGTACAGGGTGTATTCAAGTGGTCAAAGCTGTGGGCTGGTAGCTGAAGGTTTGCAGGTTCAAACCTCTCAAGGGGGAATCACTGCGCTCAACAAAATACTTAATGCATTGATTCAATGACTTGCGTTCTGGTGGTGCTCGCTTGCTTGTGTCTTTAAATTGCAAAATTGCCTTAATCTTTTGTCATGCAAGAGGTCTTTGTAATATTAAAACATCCAGCAAGTTTCATAGCTTAAAGCAGGGCTATGCAGTTTCGGGAAATTCTTCGCTGTATTTTGCTCGCAGGTTTCTCTATAGAGCGCCCCCTACAGCTTCGGAATAGATATTTGACAAACACATTTGCACATGCTCTAGACACCGACTGATAGTTTTACATCATCGCATCATAGCATTGAATAAGGTATGACTAACGCCCACTAGCATTCAGACGCTTAACGGCTCACGCATGCCTACAGTGGATGTGAGCGTTGCATCAAAAGCCACTAGAACCCATTATAAACACCGATGCTGTCTACACTGGATACCGGACACAGATTTGATGTACTCCACGCGCTTGAGTCTGTCGACAACAGGACGAATGGAAGCGTAAAGAATCGCTTGCTTTGACGTGTCCAGTTTAAGGAGCTCATTTGATCATTTCTGTAGAGACGTTAGCAGGATACTAGCATCAGGAACAAATGGATGGGTCATTTTTAATGGCGTCATGGATCGCGTCTGGGATTTATATGTGCGTTTGGAGCATTTGACTGCAGGTTGTTTTATATAGGAGGTGCAGTGTAATGGAGAGTTTACAAAGACACTTTGGTTGACCGATGAAGCGGTCAGCTGGATTGTGTCTGACAGCAGCTACATCGCAAACCCACAAATAAACAATTCCATAAGGCTTTGTCTGTAAATTACATCAATTAATATGGATACATTTTTCAAAACACTTGTGCTTCAGCCTTTTCTCAAGGCCGCAGAAGCATGGGTTTTGTGTTGAGTTAATTACTAAGTTAAGTTAATTAAGTAAAACATTTTTAAAAAAAAGATTTGTACTTCATTCCACCTGGCGTTCTTTGTTTCTTCTTATTTATTTAAATCCAGATAATTGATTAAAGTCCCCCTGTGGTGAAAATGAAGTTTTTTAATGTTGTTTATATGTCCATGTGGTGTTTTTAATATGCTTTAAGTGAAACCATGTGTAAATTCATCAGTCGACAGCATTGCTGAGTATTTTCTCCTTAAAACTGCAGTGAACCAAAGACAGTCTCAAAAACACGGTTTGAAATCGCTTGTTTCTCACGTCACAAACTACCTTGTAACACCAATCAGATCAACGTGTGATCGTCAACCAGTGGATCTCTGAGCTGAGTGAGTGAGTGGAGGCGGGGCTCATTTGCATATTCATAGAACCGCACATACTTAATGAGGCAAGGGTGTAGAGTTACACTCAAGTTATTTTAAGGCATAACAAAACAAAATTCAAGAAAAAAAACTTTTAAATATGTTATTTTGGAGATCAAAGAGGAGTTTTAAGGGATAAAAATATTGACTACATATATATATATATATATTTTTTTTTTGCATAAAACTTTATTAACATTATAAGTGTACCTCAATGAACATATTAAAGTAATAATAAAAAAAAATCCAGGTTGAAACGAATAATTATCATTAATATAGGGTACAGCAAAGTTCAGTCCAATCGGAGAAGCATCTACTGGAAGCTGCTGCATTTCCCCCACTGGAGACTATCGGTCACCGACTCCTCCAGATAACACCGGTGGTTATCTCCCCTTTCTGTTAAACACATCAGAGAACGTGTTTCGCCTCGTCTTTGCAATTTACAGACCCTGAAGAGCGGTGACTTTACCCGAGTCAATATTTATCAAGTGGAGTAGTCAAGGCCAGATCCTGCCCAAATCCTTTTATATCACCCTTGAGGGAGGTGCCAGGAAGTCTTAAAACTCCCTCCGACAGGATGTTTCCTTTCAAACAGCAACATGTGATCTCTGATCTCTTCATGTCTTAATAAGAGAGTGCATGTTTTCTCTGCACCTGTCTGTCTGCAGCATGTTTTGGGTTGTGTCTGTACGCTTGTATAACGTTTGCTGTGGCTTGTTATGTCTGGGTTCTTTGACAGGACGTAATGTCTCTTTCTCTTGTGTTTCAGATCTTTGAGAATAAAGGAGCCACGATGGGCTGTTCAAACCCCCATCCTCACTGTCAGGTATGCCGTAACCTTGCTACTTCATTGATGTCCTCTTTTTCTGCCTCATTCTGCCCCTGTCGACTCTCTGAGGCAGAAAGCCCTAGAATGCCTTTCTGCAGATTAAGGCGAATCCGCTGCAGTCTTCGACCATCTGGAATGCTCTTTTTTTAGGCTGGAATAGGTCTTTAAAGGGATAGTTTAGTTTAAAGTGAAAATTAGCCCATGATTTACTCACCCTCAAGTCATCCTAGGTGTATATGACATTCTTCTTTCCAACGAATACAATCTGAGTTATATAAAAAAAAAAAATCTGGTTCTTCCCAGCTTTATAATGGCAGTGAAAGTCCATCAAAGTGTATCTATCCATGATAAAAGTGCATCCATCCATGATAATAGTGCATCCATCCATCATAAAAGTGCATATATCCATGATAGAAGTGCATCTATCATCATAAAAGTGGATCTATGCATTATAAAAGTGCATCCATCCATCATAAAAGTGCATATATCCATGATAGAAGTGCATCTATCATCATAAAAGTGGATCTATGCATTATAAAAGTGCATCCATCCATCATAAAAGTGCATATATCCATGATAGAAGTGCATCTATCATCATAAAAGTGCATCTATGCATTATAAAAGTGCATCTATACATCATAAAAGTGTATCTATCAATAGCCGCGTTTCCGAAACACGTCAATTTCGCAAAAACTCTCGTTTATCGCAAAAAAGTTTTTACGCCTGCATGAGGTGCTTTTTCAGGCAATTGGAAAAAGGAATATTTCGCAAAACTGCAATGGAAACAGTTTTTGCGCATTTACAGTCACCTGACTTAGAAGACGTGGTGTGTTTGGGGTCCGTGTACGCAAAAATAAATAGATAATTATCATCATTAATATTAGGCCTATAACATTTACTAGGCTACATATTTAGAAGACGCTTTTATCCAAAAAAGGAACAAAGCAATTCGTCAAATGTCATTCATAATACGGGTTAGACAATAATAATACAGAACTGAGATTATCACAAATAATACAATATTTTGACGCATATCCAAGGGTTTGTGTGCAGTGTGGAGCGCGCACTACATGGCACGGAGGCGCGGGCGTGAACACTTGCATTTTCCTATTAACAGTGAAACAACTTAATATAGGCCTACTCTATAATTTCTGGTCATACAGAAAATAATAATACATTATTTGTAACTAATGTGTGTAAACAATAACAAGAAAACGTGCTTTTGTAAAATAAAATAAAACAATCAGGCGCGTTTTCATGATCTCCGTAAACTGGAGCGCGATAACTGAAACTAAATATAGCCTAGGCTAAAGCTTGAAATGTCCACTTTAAAACGAACAAATTCGAATCTAAAGCTAATACATTTTGTTCTGATTAAGTAATCCGTATGAAAGGTGCATTTCTCTCTAAAAGCGCATCTGCTTAACAGCGGAGATGGAGATGTTTTTAGCCGAGTTAGAAAACAATAGTTTAATAATACTTCTTCTCATTCAGCACTGCGGGAAAATGTCAATTCCAGGTTCTAATTTGGCCTTAGAAAACCAGTAAAATCAACATGTTTTCCATATTAATTTGTGAATATTTAACATGTTTAATAAAGGGGAAAAAAGTAATTAAACAAAATTCGGACAATTCGTCGATATTTACTTTTTGGCGCAGCAGTTGGTGTAGCCAGTTCAAATTAAAATTTTGGTGTTCAACTTTGCGTTTTAAAAAGACAACCGTTCATTTTTCGTTTTTCAATTACGGGTTTAAAAAGGAAAAACGAATGGACACAAAAGTAGCCACATGGATCGTTTGGAATATGAGACAGAGTTCTTTATTAAATTCATAAAAGAAACAATAATTAGCCTATAGGAATACTGGATTCTAAACCTCAAAGAAATGCCACAATCAAAACCTCAGCGCAGAAATGAGGGTGAAACACCCAGAAACTCCTTATATTATATCGTTCGGAGTATAAGGGTCTTTCCCTGCCATTAATGCTTGGATAACACATACGTCTCCTTACATTAATAATAATAATGTCTAATGCGGTGGCTGTGAGATTATATAAACCAACGTCCGTTGCCGTGATTTTTGGAATGACTTATCGCGAGAGAAAAAAGGACATTTAGTTGCATAACATCGGTTAATGGAAACGCAGTCATTTTGCAATCGTTTTTTATCGATATTTAGATAATAGCGCAAAACATTTGCGCAAATCTGTAATGGAAACGCGGCTAATGATAAGTGTATCCATCCATCATAAAAGTGCATCTATCCATCATAAAAGTGCATCCATCCATGATTAAAGTGCATCCATCCATCCATCATCAAAGTCCATCTATCCATCATAAAAGTGCATCTATCCATGATAAAAGATGCACATTTATCATGGATAGATGGACTTTTATGATGGATAGATGCACATTTATCATGGATAGATGGACTTTTATGATGGATAGATGCACATTTATCATGGATAGATGGACTTTTATGATGGATAGATGCACATTTATCATGGATAGATGGACTTTTATGATAGATAGATGCACTTTTATGATGAATAGATGGACTTTTATGATGGATAGATGCACATTTATCATGGATAGATGGACTTTTATGATAGATAGATGCACTTTTATGATGAATAGATGGACTTTTATCATGGATAGATGGACTTTTATGATAGATAGATGCACTTTTATGATGGATAGATGGACTTTTATCATGGATAGATGGACTTTTATGATGGATAGATGGACTTTTATGATGGATAGATGGACTTTTATGATGATAGATGCACTTTTATGATGCATAGATGCTCTTTTATGATGGATAGATGGACTTTTATCATGGATAGATGCACTTTGATGATGGATGGATGCACTTTTATCATGGATAGATGCACTTTAATTGTAGATATGCACTTTTATCATGGATAAATGCACTTTTATGATGGATAGATGCACTTTTATCATGGATAGATGCACTTTTATCATGGATAGATGCAGTTTGATGATGGATAGATGTGCTTTTATGATGGATAGATGCACTTTTATGATGGATAGATGCACTTTTATCATGGATATGCACGTTTATCATGGATAGATGCACTTCTTTTATCATGGATAGATGCACTTTTATCATGGATAGATGCAGTTTTATCATAGATAGATGCAGTTTGATGATGGGTAGATGCACTTTTATCATGGATAGATGCAGTTTGATGATGGATATATGCACTTTTATGATGGATAGATGGACTTTTATGATGGATAGATGCACTTTTATCATGGATAGATGCAGTTTGATGATGGATAGATGCACTTTTATCATGGATATGCACGTTTATCATGGATAGATGCACTTCTTTTATCATGGATAGATGCACTTTTATCATGGATAGATGCACTTTTATCATAGATAGATGCAGTTTGATGATGGGTAGATGCACTTTTATCATGGATAGATGCAGTTTGATGATGGATATATGCACTTTTATCATGGATAGATGGACTTTTATGATGGATAGATGCACTTTTATGATGGATATATACAGTTTTATGATGGATAGATACACTTTTATAATGGATAGTTGCACTTTTATGATGGATAGATACTTTTATGATGGATAGATGCACTTTTATGATGGATATATGCACTTTTATCATGGATAGATGCACTTTTATGATGGATAGATGCACTTTTATGATGGATAGATGCACTTTTATGATGGATAGATGCACTTTTATGATGGATAGATGCACTTTTATCATGGATAGATGCACTTTTATCATGGATAGATGCACTTTTATCATGGATAGATGCACTTTTATAATGGATAGATGCAGTTTGATGATGGATATATTGCACTTTTATCATGGATAGATGCACTTTTATGATGGATGGATGCACTTTTATGATGGATAGATGCACATTTATCATGGATAGATGGACTTTTATGATAGATAGATGCACTTTTATGATGGATAGATGCACTTTTATGATGGATAGATGGACTTTTATCATGGATAGATGGACTTTTATCATGGATAGATGCACTTTTATGATGGATAGATGGACTTTTATCATGGATAGATGAACTTTTATCATGGATGGATGGACTTTTATGATGGATAGATGTACTTTTATGATGATAGATGCACTTTTATGATGGATAGATGCACTTTAATTGTAGATATGCACTTTTATCATGGATAAATGCACTTTTATGATGGATAGATGCACTTTTATCATGGATAGATGCACTTTAATTGTAGATATGCACTTTTATCATGGATAAATGCACTTTTATGATGGATAGATGCACTTTTATCATGGATAGATGCACTTTTATCACGGATAGATGCAGTTTGATGATGGATAGATGTGCTTTTATGATGGATAGATGCACTTTTATCATAGATGCAGTTTGATGATGGGTAGATGCACTTTTATCATGGATATGCACTTTTATCATGGATAGATGCACTTTTATCATGGATAGATGCACTTTTATCATGGATATGCACTTTTATCATGGATAGATGCACTTTTATCATGGATAGATGCACTTTTATCATGGATAGATGCACTTTTATCATGGATATGCACTTTTATCATGGATAGATGCACTTTTATCATGGATAGATGCACTTTTATCATGGATATGCACTTTCATCACGGATAGATGCACTTTTATCATGGATAGATGCACTTTTATCATAGATAGATGCAGTTTGATGATGGGTAGATGCACTTTTATCATGGATAGATGCAGTTTGATGATGGATATATGCACTTTTATCATGGATAGATGCACTTTTATCATGGATAGATGCACTTTTATAATGGATAGATGCAGTTTGATGATGGATAGATGCACTTTTATCATGGATAGATGCACTTTTATAATGGATAAATGCAGTTTGATGATGGATAGATGCACTTTTATCATGGATAGATGCACTTTTATCATGGATAGATGCAGTTTGACGATGGGTGGATGCACTTTTATCATGGATAGATGCACTTTTATGGACTTCAAAACAGAAACGGCCATTCACTGCCATTATAAAGCTTTGAAGAGCCATGGCATTTTTTTAAATATAACTCTGATTGTGTTCGTCTGAAAGAAGATCATATACACCTAGCATGACTTGAGGGTGAGTAAAGGCTGATTTATACTTCTGCGTCAGACCTACGCCGGAGCCTCTATGCTGTAGGCAAAGCGTTGGTTTTCGTTTATACTTCTGCGTTGTTGTCCGCGTTGACGCGCAATTACACATGCAGAGGGAGCGTGTGAAACCTGAGGGAGGGGTTCTAGCAGACCAATCACAGCGCTTGCGTCCGCGTAGAATTGACGCGTTGTTACATTTTTGGAGAGGTGCACGTCAGGGTACGCCGGAGGGTACGCGCGCTACACACAGCCTACGGCGTAGCTACGGCGTGAGTTCGACGCAGAAGTATAAATCAGCCTTAAATCATGGGCTGATTTTCATTTTTGGTCTAACTCTCCCTTTAACTGTCACCTCAGCGGAGAGACTGCTGACGAGCTTAAAAAGCCTGTAGACTCCAATTAGGGAACTAGAGATGTTCCAGGAGAAGACGTCACTGAATCCGTCTTCCCGCTAGAAAATGACTCTCGCCTCTCGGTCTCAGAGTCAAGCGGGATGGCAGCGGTGCGGAAAACGTCTCTGCTTTTATCAGTTTCATAGCGTGTGCGTTTTATTGACATCTTCATGTTTCTGCTCTGACTTTGGAGCTGCGAGGAACTTGTGTTTCCTCTCGTTTCCCTTTTCCAGGCTGTCTGTCTCCCCCTTGTTTCTTCTAAGCACAGGAAGCCTGTCACTGTCATGCCGTGACAGCGCAGCAAGACAGACTCGCTGGGTCTGCCACACACTGAGCTCCCTCTCTCACTCAATTCATTAAGTGCTGATGTACGCCTGTGGTTTCCACTAGGGGGCAGTAGAGGATTTTGATATAAAGCTCCTTTTAAAGATCCTGCCAAAAACCACTCATGTTTTCCCTATAATACTCTCTTTTTAATAAACCACACCCGAGGAATGTAGGTTTAATAGTCATACCATAGATTTATAGTTTACCACCTTTCATTTTTCTCTTAGCTTCATCAAATCTGATCTCTGGTGCCGATGTACTGAACTAACTTGTGATTGATATAGTTTAGTCGGCTGGGGAAAGTAAACCTTACCAGAAGTTGCGAGAAATGTTTTTTTATTTATTTGTAATGCAGCAACCATAATAAATGCAAATGTAAATGCCCATCGGTTAAGCCTAACACGTGTTTCCAACTTGGGTTATCATTAACAGAAACTGAATAAAATTGTAACTCGAAAAAAAAAAAAGTATTTTCATCACAACTAAATTACATAAAAATGGACATGAAGTTATTTTTTTTTTACTTTACTTTTAGTTTTTGATACATGTTATAAAACTTAAAACCTTAACAATCCACCTGCAATAAGCATTTTAATTTTCAAGATAGCAAAAGTGTTGTTTAGTATTATTTATATACTATTATATTCATGCTGTTTTGAATTAGTTTTTATTAAAAAAAAATATTTACATTTTAGTTATGTTTTTTAATGTGCTTTTGTCATTTTTTAAATATATTTTGTTTAATATTTCTGTCTAGTTTTAATTTATTTAATTTCAGTTGTATTTTGTAAATTAATTTTGATACTCCAACTTAAACGAAAATAAGAAATGAAATGAAATAAGTTAAGGTTTTAAGTTTTTCGTCTAATATTTATGTTTTATTTCAGTTAAGGACACTGCACTGAATTATGATTTTTTTTGCTGGCTTAATTTTTTTTAAGTACAATCATCTCGGATATTCAAGCCCTTTCAACTTAAATCACATTAAATTGACTTTGACAAGGAGTTGAATCTTGTTTAACTTAAAACAAATAAAAAATCGCTTAACATATTTTGTTGAGTTAAAAACATATGTTGTCATAACTTATTGATCATATAACATGATTTCTACATTGTGGTTTTTAACAGTATTAATTAACAATTATAACAGTGAATACCGGTAGCAATAATAATAAGACTGTGTTGAGAACACATAACTTTGACAGCCTTAAAATGCTATCACAATAATGACACTAAAATAAACTGAAAACTTGAAAACACTGGAAATAATAGGCTACTTAAAAAAAAAAAAAGTTAGATTAAAAGCACAAATCAAAAATGTAAATAAAATCTAAATTAAAAGTCCAAATTGTACTTGTCTCTGCATATTAATCTGGGACAGGACAAAATATTTGAATATTTTTTCCCCTAAATGTTAATAGACCCAGCACATTAGACTAGTTTCCTAGGCAACAGCTCATCCATGCATCACAGTGTCGGCACGACAACACATCCACCCCTCGTCCCAGTATGTGCTGGACGTGACATCAATCACCGACCTCCAACATAAATCGCCCTCGCAGCGCACGCGGGCTCAGATAGCATCAGCCGTAAGCCGCTCTTAAGTTTCTCATATGATTTTATCAATGGACGCAGCTAAATATGAGTAAATAAATCCCCCTGCCAGTGCGTGTGTGGCCCTCCGCGGAGAGACCGGAGCTCTGCGTGGCTTAGGTCTATGTCAGCCGGCAGGAGTTGAGCTTTACCCAGCATGCCCTGGGAGAGATGGATAAGCCGCATGTATCCGGCTGCCCACCTTCTCCGGGATGAGAGTATTTGCGGAGAGGGAGCGAGCGAGAGCGGTGTGATCTGTGTCTTTTTCTCTCTGTCTGTCCCACGCTCTCTCATATCATCCGTAACCACCCACCCCTGAGCAAACACTAAACACCAGACTCATCGCTCTCGCGCAGCCATTATCTTGATGCCGCTTTGGGAAATTTAAAACACTTTATCGCAGAGAGTTTTCACACTTTTTGTCTCATTTAAGGGATCGTGTGAATTTTAGCTTATGTGTGAATGCTTAAATGAACTTGGACCCTTTAAAGCAAACTAAACCGAGACTCTCGTGAGATATATCATGAATAATAACAATAAGAATAATTATAATTAATATAGTGTTTAGGAGTTCCACAAAAACAACAACATTGTGCTAGTAAGATTCAGGAGTCGTTTTAACCAGAAATGGAAAGTTCATTGATTATTATGTTTATCTGAGTGCAATATAATCATCATCATCATTATTTAATAATATTCAAGTGGATCTGGTTCCACAAACACAAACACAAAAGATAAATATTGAATGGAAAATGGACTTAAACCCTGCTAGCTAATGGACCTAAACCGAAAAGAAACAAATCGTAAGCATCTTTTAAGGTCAGGGACAGTTTACATGAACGCTTTGGTCCACTTAAAGCTTTCCGTCGGGTTTGTGATTGCACTCTTAACCCTGTAAAGCAAATTGATTCGTCACGGCGTGACCTTTTAGCTTTTGTGTCCTCAAAGTCTAGTGTGAGTTACATCACTCATACATCAAACCCCATTAAACCAATCCTCACGTGTAGTCACTCAAGTTCACTTTTAGGTTCACTTATAATGTGTAATGTGAACACAAACCAGGTTCACTTTACTTTTCATATTTGCATAATTACAAATGTTTTGTCATCAGCATATTAAAGTACTGATGACTTATATTGACAGATAAGAAGATATAGTTAATTAAATAGGTAAATACAGTACATGCTTGACAGCAATACAGTAAGAACGTGAAAGTCTTTGAAAGAAGAAAGGTCTTTGCTGTCATTTTTGATCAATTTAACACATCCTTACTGAATAAAAGTATATATTTTTTATGAATTAAAAACATCTTACTGACCCCAAACATACAAATGCTAGTGCTAGACACCCTTGCAGTCTTTTTTCTTTTATGTAACATTAAGTATTATTGTGAATTATAAGATATTTCAATATTTGAGAGGTCTCGGTTCATCCAAAGCACAACCCAACTACATCTGTCAGGCTATTGACGTAAATGACGTATTGAAATAAAGGCTTTAGTTAAATTAAAAAACAATGATTTTATGACTCATAAAGGGTATAATTGTTAAATGATAACTACGAAGGGAATAGATATGAGTTTTCTCAAGTAAGTTGACGGTTTCTGGTTAAAGCCACACCACTTACTGTTTTATCCAAAAACAGAAATGCATAATTCAGAGATTGTTATAAATACACCCCGACTGTCAACATGACTCATCACAATGTTAGGATGTAAAAAAACTGAAAACAGAAACATTTAACACATTTTTAATAACACTAATACACAATTTCCCCAAATGTGATGGCTGGTTGCAAACCAAGTTATGTTCTCATGGTCGATTGACTCAATTCACTGGTAGAAAAATCCACTGAGGGTCTTTTTACTTTTAATTTGCACTGAAATGTGTGTAGCACCTCTCAAGAAGAGGGATATTTTCACAGAGGATTTGAAATCCACAGTTCACACAGATTATCCGGCTCTGAGGAGCCACGGCAAACAACATGTCCCGATCTTGGTCAAATTCAGAATAAATGAAGAATCTTAATTTAGAAGAATCTTCTCTTTTTATGATCCTTTTCCTAAAGCAACTCCAGTGACGGCATCTCTGGTTAATCCCTGCGTTAGGCACACGTTGTGTATAATGTCGTCTTATCTGTGAATTCACATACACAGCTGGGCCGATAGCAGAGAAATGGCACGGAGAGAGAGAGAGATTGCCGGTCAGAAGTGAGGTGTGATTGACGTTCTCTTGGATCTCCGGCTGATGCTTTTCCAAACGGCAAGTCAATCTGCCGCTCTCCATGGGCTCCGACACAAGCAGGAAATAAATATCGCAAGCGAACGTCGGGAAACGTCAATCATCTGAGCCATCTGTTAAGAACAGACATATACAAACTCTGGAGAACTGTAGCATCCCCCAAATATCGCCTGCGGGTCAGGCCTGAAAATCATAGCACCCGCGCTTGTTTTTAATGTCTCTGATGCTGTCACTGCTAGCATATTTTACTGACTGCGAGACGTGTTTCTTTATGCTTTTCTGCTTCACTGTTCTAGAGAGTGATGGACCGCTGTCTGGCGTTTTATTTCACGAGGTTCATAAACGCGGCCTCTAGGGGCTCCGGGACGGGTGCGTGAAGACTGCCCGATTAGTCCATCCTTCGTTCCTGAATCCTCCTTTATCACTCCTGACATCCACATCAGCAGCCGGAATACTGAGGAGATGCACGTATAGCGGCACACACACAACCGCTGACCAATCGCACCGGGCTCGTTTTAAAGTCATGCCAGATATTACCTCTAAAACAGTGAGGAGAGAGAGAGAGAGAGAGAGGAGAGAGAGAGAGGAGAGAGAGGAGAGAGAGAGAGAGAGAGAGAGAACAGTACTGCGAGGAATGGACACTGACAGTAAACCTGGACACAAACCAGAGTCAGGGCCTCATTTATAACCGTTGCGTTCGCACAAAACCGACCCTGAAAAAAAATAAGCTGTTGAACGAACTTAATTAAATTAAGGAAAACCTTTCCACGAAATTGAATTACATTTTTTCCAACAAAATCTAATTTGTTTGAAATGATTTGTTGTAATCTTGTTGTATGAACTTCAATTAATTTAGTCAATCCTGCTAGATAGTTTAGTCGGGTTAGTTTTTGTCCTGCTTAAAATCGCCATTATTAACATTATAATTTTAGCTAATTTAACTCTACCAATCACTTCTAATGCTTGATGTAACTAGTGTTCTATTTAATTAAAACCACTTTTTTACATAGTAATATTGAATATTACTTTTGCAGTTTTGCGAGTGAGGTTTAATTCAAATAAAGTGTATACTGAGTGCCCTAAACACAGTCGCCACTCTTCTGCATAATGGTAAGCACAAAATTCAAAAACATTACAGGAAGTCCTCTAAGTTTCTAACATAACTGAACATTAAACACTAACAACATCTTTCCATTTACTGAAAAACAAATAAAATAACACTTTTAATCCCTAAATGTATGCAGTCCCTTGCAAAGCATGCTGGGAACTACAGATCCACTGCCCAGTTAGATGGCAACAAAAAATTATTCATGTAGTTTTCCACACAAATGAATTAAGTAAACTTCCGGTTTAAATATATTAGGTTGATTGAACACAATTAAATTAAGTTGTGACACAATATTAACAATTGTGTTACTTTTGCTTATTTTAATAAACTAAATTTAACAAGAGGCCAAAATAATTTTTTTGAGTGTTCCGACGCAATAAGTTGTAATTAAAAACACACTTGACGGGAACATTTGCGCACCTGCACGCAAACTCTGACCCATGCGCACGAACATTTTGGAGACGGAGCAGTTTTGGCGGACAACCGATGGTGAGCTGGAGTTAAATGTCTTTTTGGTCACTTTTAGACAGAAAATCAAAAGAAAATGATACATATACAGAAAGATAATACAAATATATTTTCACTTACCAAGCCTATCACTTGAAGCAAATATCCATCCCTTCTTAAATGTCCGCGCCAGTGAAAGTGGAAATTGACGCATATATAGCCTAGCGAACGGCAGATGAAGTAAAACTGTAAATCTTCATTATGAGTCCTAATCATAAATACAGTGCATGTTCACAATAACAGTAAAATAATGATTTAAAACTGTTTTACTTCTGATATAAACATTTAGATTAAATATCGCCATTCTCATTAATGGAGTTAAACACTTAAACTACATGAAATCATTACTGAGAAGTTAAAAAAATTTGTATATTCAATAAAATAGAATATTTGTTGAGGATGCGATGCTTTTGAACACTTTTCCTCTGGCATGCTGTGTTTTAATGTTTATAACTACAGAGATTATTGCTTCTCATGATAATCGCAGATTGTTTGATAAAATAGTTTTGTGCAAATAATGTACAACAAGGTCTATCTGTTGTTTCCAGTGGAAAATATTAAGAAAAACTTTCTCTGAAATGTATTTTACACTATTTGATTTATGTATTCAAAAACAAGGCAAGGATAGGATACTAAATTATTTGTATTAACGTAATGTGACGGCAATTCTGTATTTCATATTTTCCTAATGTCTTGTACCGTTAAACATGTTATCACGTGGATGAATAATCATATGCAAATGATATGCAGATGAGGATATGCATAGTAAAACTAGGCGTTGTAAGCGCCATATATGGTTATTTCGGGGAGGAGACGGCATGTGCGCACAGTCGTCCGCTGACTGGGATTTATAAAGTGAATCCTGCGCAGGTTCTGGCGTACGCACGGTTTTATAAGTCTGAATATTTTTTTGCGCACGCCATTTTTGGCTTTCGGGGCGCACGATACCCTTTTTAAGTAAGGATTCTACGCACAGTTTTATAAATGAGACCCCTGGTCTCAGGGAAAAATATACCAGTTCAGATACGGAGGAGAAGTCTCGCGATCATTAAACCAGTTCTATATGGGATCGATATTTTATAGAAAGAACACAACTGGTACTCTTCACACATTTGTAAAGAGTAAATAAAGGCACTTCTAGCAATTGCCTGTAGCAAAGACTATTGAACACTCGATGCTCAATATGGCGGGAATAAGTCCCGCCTTCTAAATAAGAGCCAATCGGTCGATTGGTAAAGTCATCGCATCACTGCAGCTGCCGCTAGAAGCTCCGGTTCCTATAGAAACAGTCAGACGCGCTTCCACTGCGCATTAGCTTGATCCAGCCTGAACAATGTTGTTTTCTGTCATGATTTGAGCATTTGGAAACAACATTTATGAGACGGTTGTTGTCAGATTTCATTGGTGATTTCAAATATGAAATTTATTTGTAAGTCGGCGAACAGTTTTGGATATTTTGATGTTTCCCCTCGTTCAAACAGATAGTAGCTGCACTCACATGACTGAAATAAGATGTCCGAGAGGGTTTCAAAGATGGCTGCCGAGTTAAATGACTTGCCTTAAACGGACTTTGCCTGTAGGGCTGAACTGGGCTTATACCCGTTAAGCTTGGATTATACTCGCTGTGTCCACACGAGCGCGAAGGTGTGCGCGGCAAACATGACATCATTGCGGTGTGGGCGGAGACTCTATGGGGCCCTGTCCCAAATGGCACACTTCAAATGCACTTACGGTCTTGTGGACTTCACAGTGGCTGCCGGGTACGTGTAATCCGGTAAGTCCATGAGATCGGCAGGGTGTCCCCATTTGTCATTTTAGGGGTAAGAAGGGTGCTCATTGTGGTCGATCTGTCCTCGATGCGCACTTTTGCCGAACCCTCACTGAAGCGAGCTTCACTGCAGACTTCTTCCCGACAGTCAAAGCGGCGTTACGTCACGAAAGTGCGGACTTTTAGGAAGACCGCGAGTGTTTAGGGCGCCATTTGGGACAGGGTCTTTGTGTGGCGGTGTGCACAATTGTTTGTGTGTAACTTTGGGCCCGGCTCCGGTTACAAAGATGCATGACTTTGAACCGATTCTGGCCGAGAAGGTCCGTCTTACAGGCACCCAGTTTACACTTGTCCAAATTAATTACTTACATTAATTATTATTGCTCATTTTAATTGCTTACAAAATGAGCCTGCAATAGCAGAAATAAGCCATTTTTATTGAAAATAAAGGTCCATGGGTCCAAAAAAAGACCTTTAAACTAAACTTGGCAAAATAACCACCAAATTGACAAATTACTTATCAAATAAATTATTAAAAGAAGTACAAATTCTTTCAAAATATCGACTCAGACTTAGAAATAAATCTTGGATAGAACAAGAGAACAGAGACTATATGCAGACACTGGTTTGAAGCAAATAGAGGATGATAAACACTTTCTTCTTGTCTGTCCCATGTCTACCACTACAAGGGGGGTTATTTTCCACAATTTGCTGCACAAATTTTTAATTCTTTACTCTAAATTACATAAACTCCACTATTTGCTCGGAGAGGATGACATGGCAGCCAAACTATCTGAAAAAAAATATATATATAACCCTACAAACCATACACAATGGTTAATTCCATATATCGTTTGCTATACTTTACACATTCTTTATTGCATATAATACTTATAATTAATATTAGGATAGATATATTATCTGCTATTTTTTCTATTATCTACAGTTCCTCATCTTTAATTGTTATTACTGTAGTGGTGTAATTCCATTCTGTGTTTAAATATACTTATTTAAAATGCTTTGGCAATACTATATTCCAAATTTCATGCCAATAAAGCAACTTGAACTTGAGGGAGAGAGAGATGGGCTTTATGATTTCACATGACGCAAAGGATTTTATTTCATTTTAGATATTTAATTGGAATTCTTGGGAAAATGGACTCGATTAAACGAGTGTTTTTCTCTTTCGCTCGTCTACCTGGGGCTTAATGTTTAATTGCATAAGCGCACCGGCCTCATTTTCAATAGCACTCTGAGCAAAGTGCTTACCTGTGTGAACTTTCCCTCGCCTCAAAGGTTGCGCGGAGCTCGCAGGGAATAGCGCTGTCATTAAGTACACATAACTAAAGGCCTTCATGTGGCCGGCGCGAAGGCAATTATGAAAATGATGATACCGAGAGGGCTTTTTTAAAGCAGTCATCACCTCGGGCTGGAGAACCTGTTGACTCTCGCTGTACTCAAACACCCCCACTTGAGCTGCTCACACTGACAGGGTTTCAACAACCCCCAAAAATGACCAGAAGGCTTTTATCTCCAGCGGGTCTTGTTCATGAAACATCAGAGGAATGCTCTTCTGTACAATCATTTGTAATGCAGAGTATGGCTTACCGTTTAGTCACTCACTTTTACGTTCACTTATAATGTGTAATGTGAACACAAACCAGGTTCACCTTCATTTTTTACATTTGCATAATTCCAAATATTTTTGTCATTACCCTGAAAGTACAGATGACATGCATGATTGACAGTTAATTATGATTTAATATGCTACCGTTCAAATGTTTATGGCCCAGTAAGATGTTTTTATGTCAGAAGTGAGTGAATATTAGTCATGTGACAAAGATGAGCACCATTGAACTTTATGCAAATGATCATAAAATCATAAAAATTACCTTCTATTAAACTGTTATTTGTTATTTTCTCAGCATAATATTGTCATTGTTAACTAAAAATATATATAAAAAAAGTTTCATTAATTGAAATAAAACAAATATATATAAATATTGGAAACTAAGAACATTATAAATGTTGCCTTGGCAACTAACTGAAATATATGGAAGCTTGTTTTCTGCCATTGAATAAAAAATATAGAGGTAGTTACAACTTTTCTTGCAATTGCGAGTTTATTTTCTCAGAATTGCGATATATAAACTATATATATATATATTTAAAAAAAGTCGCAACTGCCAGTGTATATCTTGCAATTCTGAGAAAAAATAGAATAAAAAAAAATAAAATAAAAAAGTCAGAATTGCAAGATATAAACTCACAATCCTGAGAAAATAAGTTTGCAATTGCGAGATGAAAAGACAAAATTACCTTTTTTAATTTAGATTTTTCAGTGGTGGAAACAAGCTTCCAAATAAAAGTTCAAATTGAAGTAGTACATCTAATAAAACTAAAACTGAAAATAAAAAAGTAGCTGAAAAAAATTAAAGCTTATACATTTTTTTTAAAAAAATACAAAAGCACATAATAACTAAAGCTTAAACTTTATTAAAATGAAAAAAAAAGCTACATTTTAATTTTTTTTTCTAAATATTAATTAAAAATATGAATAAGTAAGTGTAGAAGTAACATTATATAACACTGTTTCTATCCAAGTTGTCATATTTAACTCTTTAAGGTCTTAAAAGTTAACTGACAGTGACATTAAAGGTTCTCTAAGCGATCCTGGGTGACGTCACTTCTTGTTGACGTTCAAACTATTGTCAAACAAAACGGAGGCTAGCTAGACCCTCCCTCCTCCTCATCCGTGCACTAACCCCCCAAACCCCCACCCCCAAATCCTTCTTGTCGGTTATTGGCTGGAACACTGTTTGTTATGTTTCGTGGTGCGGGTTAGTCCAGTTTGTTTTTGTGGCTGTTTGTGGAGCCTGGGGTGTCTACAGAGACCGCATTTTTTTAGAGTGTGTTCAGGAGACAGGCAGCTAGCGGATAGTGAGGAGATATTTGCTGTATGTGACTAAAAAATGCGTGACATCGCTTAGAGCACCTTTAATATGACTGAACCATTTCAAGTTTTGCTCATGACACTTTTGTTTTCTGCCTGCGGTGACTATGAGTGAAACTATCATACATCGGGTCGCTATTCCCTTAAAAGAAGACTCATATTCATGAGGCTCGTTGGGAATCAGATTTGTTTGTTGTATCATTATGATATACACTGGAAAGATCTGGTCTCGTATAGTCCACACACTATAAATGTTTTTGCGCTGCAGATTCAGTGGCGGCGGCGCTGATTTACATAAGCATATTTTTTTACCAACAATTTACACAGACATTTGCTCTGCTTATGTTTCATAAACGAGGCTTGATGTTACACAGTTTTGCACTAAGCAAATCTTAATTGCCTAATTATTGGTGAACAGCAGGTGTGCTTCTGCTCCACAGTTTCCCACAATATCAGGGAAACACGACTTGGAAAAAAACATCTTTGAAAGCCGTCCAACAGTGATTCATATTCTGTAAACAGCTGATCCTTCAGTCTTCTTCTAGCCTCCTCTTTTCATCTGCTTTTAATGCAGACACGGGCCACTTCTGAAATCACCCTAAATATGATGAGGTGATCGGAGATGTGACCCACGAGTAATGATTCATTTTCTTTTCAAAATAACATCATTTTTCAGAAATCCAAGCAAGCCAAGTCTCAAAAAGCAGAATAAACTTGGACTAACAAAGTGCTGCTCGGTTCCAGATGTTTGTTGGGAAATGTTATTCTGAATAATCAAATAAATATTATTAAATATAATTATTTATTAAATATTATTCATTTAATGATTGAAATTAAATTATTATTGAAGGTTACATATAAAAATAATACAATATTGTAAATGTTATAAAATTAAACCTCAGGATCCCATTTACTATTCACCCTCAATTCTGTTGCCCACTTTTCGTGAGACATGTTTTATCTATTGATTTTCACTCTGAGATATGGACACATTTCTATAATGGGTTACTGACAAGCGGTTTTATGATCTTAACAAGACATTGAAGAGAAATCATAGGATTTATTTCTTGCTGGTTGGGCTGCATGATTAATCGAAAATATAGAACAAAATTGTAAAGAGCTTATCAGCTTTTTTATTTTTTATTATTGGCTTCCTGCCATTTTCTGTCAAAATAAAAGTTTGATGGTTTAACGTTTAAAAAAAATGAAAAGAAACAAAGACAACTATAAATATTAGTATTGTTATTTTAGTTGTAATGTAAAAAAAGATTATTATTTCTCACTAGATTTACAGTGAAATATTACAACAGTGATATTTCTTACTTTCCTTATTTATTATTATTAATAATAATAATACAATATGTAATTATATAGTTATAATGCAAAATAATTAAATAATTATATAATTTTTATTATTATTTCTACATTTTCTTAAATACTCAATTTACAATGAAATATTACAATAGTAATATTTTTTGTTTTGTTTTTATGAAATGTTCTTTCCTTATATAATAATAATAATAACGAAATGTTAATTATTATTTTTGTTATTAGAGCCATACTAATACATTATTAATATGTATATATATATATATTATATATATATATATATATATATATATATATATAATATATATACTGTATACACACACACAGTAAATTTGATACACTGCCGATTTTGCAGGTTTTCCCACTTACAATCCATGTAGAAGTCAGTCATTTTTATCATAGGTACTCTTCAACTGTGAGTGACGGAATCTAAAACAAAAATCCAGAAAATCCACATTGTATGATTTTTAAGTAATTAATTTAAAAGTATTTGATACATCAGAAAAGCAGAACTTAATATTTGGTACAGAAACCTTTGTTTGCAACTACAGAGATCATACGTTTCCTGCAGTTCTTGACCAGGTTTGCACACACTGCAGCAGAGATGGCCCACCTCCTCCATACAGACCTTCTCCAGATCCTTCAGGTTTCGGGGCTGTCTCTGGGCAATTCGGACTTTCAGCTCCTCCAAAGATCTTCTATTGGGTTCAGGTCTGGAGACTGGCTAGGCCACTCCAGGACCTTGCGATGCTTCTTACGGACCCACTCGGGTCATTGTCATGCTGGAAGACCCAGCCATGACCTCTTACTGAGAGAAGGAGGTTGTTGGCCAGATCTCGCGATACATGTCCCCATCCATCCTCCCCTAAATACAGTGCAGGTCGTCCTGTCCCTTTGCAGAAAAGCGTCCCCAAAGAATGATGTTTCCACCTCCATGCTTCACGGTTGGGATGGTGTTCTTGGGGTTTGTACTCATCCCTTCTTCTTCCTCCAAACACGGCGAGTGGAGTTTAGACCAAAAAGCTCTATTTTTGTCTCATCAGACCACATGACCTTCTCTCATTCCTCCTCTGGATCATCCAGATGGTCAATTGGCAAACTTCAGACGGGCCTGGACATGCACTGGGGGATTTAATCCATGACGGCGTAGTGTGTTTAATAATGGTTTTCTTTGAGACTGTGGTCCCAGCTCTCTTCAGGTCATTGACCAGGTCCTGCCCGTGTAGTTCTGGGGCTGACCCCTCAACCTTCCTCATGATCATTGATGCCCCACGAGGTGAGATCTTCCATGGTGCCCCAGACCGAGCGAGATTGACCGTCATCTTGAACTTCTTCCATTTTCTAATAATTGCGCCAACAGTTGTTGCCTTCTCACCAAGCTGATGCCTATTGTCCTGTAGCCCATCCCAGCCTTGTGCAGGTCTACAGTTTTATCCCTGATGTCCTTACACAGCTCTCTGCTCTTGGCCATTGTGGAGAGGTTGGAGTCAGTTTGATCGAGTGTGTGGACAGGTGTCTTTTATACAGGTAACGAGGTGCAGTTAATACAGGTAATGAGTGGAGAACAGGAGGGCTTCTTACAGAACAACTAACAGGTCGTGAGAGCCGGGATTCTTACTGGTTGGTAGGTGATCAAGTACTTATGCCATGCAATAAAATGCTAATTAATTATTTAAAAATCATATAATGTGATTTTCTGTATTTTTGTTTTTAGATTCAGTCTCTCACAGTTGAAGAATATCTATGATAAAATTGACAGACTTCTACATGCTTTGTATGTGGAAAAACCAGCAAAATTGGCAGTGTATCAAATACTGTTCTCCCCACTGTATATATATATATATATATATATTCACAAATGTTTGGCCAAATTGTGCAAGCCCTACAAAAACAAGCTCAACGAACATGATTTTTTTTTTTTTTTTGTAAATCGCAAAATTCTATATATATCCCCCCAAAAATCACAAATCTCAATTTGTGCAGCCTTACTTGTTGGGTTTAAATTTCTTACTTTTGTAAAATAAAAAACCCATCCATCAAAGAAAAGTTGTCGGTGGTTGTACGGCAGTTTTAATAGTGTTACAGGAGAACAGGGATGAGTTTGTTCAGCCATTCGTGTCTTTTGATGCGAGTCTTCAGTCAAAAGCGTGTTTAAAGCCGAGAGGTCAGAGCAGTCTCACGTGTGCATTTAGAGCCGCGGAGCTCGACTCCACGACCCCAATCAATGATGCGCCAGAAAACTGAGGTCAAAACTATCTCTCAGAGGCACATATTACATTCGGCAGGAAGAGCGTGCTTTAAAAAACACTGTGGAAATACTTCTATATTTGCAATCAGAAACCCAGGAGAACTCGGTTCCCGGTTCTCTCACGGAGAGCCTAATTTTATCATTTAGCAAGAGAGCTCCTTTTCACAGTTGCTTTTTTGAAATTATTTTTGGCAGCAGGCAAACAGAAATTTGTCTCTTGATTATAACAAGTGCTCCCTCGTGGATTATGATGGATTATGGATACGTACACAAGAATTAGAATTAGCTTCTCATTGATTGACTGTGAGCTTTAAACTTGTCACATCGATGACCGCGCACGCAGGGGATATCTCAGACATGTTCAAATTCATTCTGGCATTTGTAGGCCACATATCACACCAGACTCATTCCCATGCAGATCCATGAGTCGTTGTGAAGGAAGACGCGTTCTTTCCGACCGTTTCATCCGGTTTTGTTTACGACGCTGAGATATCCTTGACAACAGTTGGCGAGTTTGCAATGATGAAACGCTCAGTGTTTTTGAACATTAATAGACACATCTATCGGAAAACTTTACCCGTTGCTGTTGAAAAAGAGACTTTTTATTAGACCTCTAAATGTGAAGTGAATGCTGTTGGAAGCATTTCTAAAAGTTTAAGTATAACCGCAGCAATCAGATGTAATGAAGTTTTTATTGGGTCTTAGTTCGGTCTCAGATGAGAGATGTTGGCAGCTGAAGGAAACGATGTTTCTGGAGGTTTGGATTAAACATGCAAAGGCAGTACGAGACCGTGACCTTGACATTTCACAAGCATGTCCTTTCTCTTTCTGTCTTTTTTTTTAGAAGATAATTGCCGTATTGCTGCAACGACCGAGCGAATTAAATCTGGGATGGATACTGCCAAAGAACTTGAACAACTTGCAAAACCGTGATGATGTTATACAGTATATTTTTCATTACAATAAGGTTTAAATTGGTAAGATTAAGAAAATAAGATTAAGAAATGACAACAAACAATACTTTAACAGCATTTATTAATGTGAATGTTAAATACAAATACATTTTTGGGCAAATAAAGTTAAATTAAATATGAATACATTACTTGAGAGTATAATTAATGCAGTTATTATGTTTGAACATGAATTAACAATGACATTGATGTAGATTAATAAATGTTGTAAAAAATGTTGTTCATCGTTTGTTTCTGATACCTGATGCATGTTAATGATTTGAACTTTACTGTAAAGTGTCATTACCAAATTACACACTAAACTGTTCCGAGTTTGTAATAATTACGATTAAAAAAAAATAATTTTTTTTAACACGCCAGAAACTAAATTCTTTTCAAAAGTAAAGTTTCTGAAAGCATTGAAGGAGATGATTATCCCATAATATTATCCCATAATAATTTTAAATCGATTTACAGTTGTAACAATACATAATATTTTTTTATATAAGATGAATATCATATTATTAAATATGATGGTTTCATTATAAATATGACGATTATGTCAGGGTTCTGGTGTGTTACCTGTATTTGTATTTGTATCTGTTATCTGTCTTCCAACAGTAGTCCGACTCTTTAATTGCCGTAACATTTTGTAGCACTTTTTATCATCTGTCCCTTATCTACTGTATTACAACTGTATTTATTCTCTCTCTCTCTCTCTCTCTCTCTCTCTCTCTCTCGCTCTCTCTCTCTCTCCTCTCTCTCTCTCTCTCTCTCTCTCTCTCTCTCTCTCTCTCTCTCTCTCTCTCTCTCAAATTCCATACGTGACAGAATATCTCTGAGGAGCTGTTTACACGACACTGTTTTTAACTAAAAACTTAAAACTTTTTATGCGTTTTGGCCGTTCGTTTACACGACAACTACGTTTTGGGTGCTTGAAAACACAAAGTTTTGAAAAACGGGTTTAAAAGTGCAAGTTTTTGGAAACTGTCTCCGTGGAAACATCAAAAACGCGAGTCTATGAAGACGTTGACGTCATGCACATGCGCATTACGTGTTCAGTCTATAGTGTTTCATCGCCATCTACTGGCCTGGCAGCAGAATACAGCGTTTTTAGTCGTTTCCACAGACTCGTGTGAATGTGGATTGTTTTGGCAATGCTGTCGTCTGCAGGCGGAAAACTTTTTAGTCATATCGTGTGCCCTATTTACCAACTTAATCTAACCACGTAATGTCAACAAATGGATAAGTCAGCCGGCTGTTTATTGTTATGTTAATTATTGTGCCTTTCGCACATATTCTTCTGTTATTGGAAAACTGTTGCTTTAATTACCTTGGACAAAACTGAAAATCATAATGAAGACCTTTGTCTCAAAATATATTCAATAATTTTAGCAATTCTCATTTGTATCTTAAATCTGCAACATTTGAAAAAACATCAAATATTAGTCAAATTGGCGCATAATCAACTTTGCGCTGCTTTCCGCGGTCGCCGATCAGCCAAATGTCCACGTGCATCATGAAAAACGGATGTTTCGGAAAGTGCAGTTTGTGTGCCATCTAGCGGTTTAGAGGAAAATACAACCAAAGGCGCCTTTCCTTGTGTTTTGTGACTTATTTGGACTAGACTTGAGAAGTGTTGCCAGTGCAATACATCAATATGCACTCAATTACCTTTTTTACCATATCCTCCCCAAACTGAGTGTTTCAGGAGGCTATTTCTCCACAGTCTACAAATCCAAACTTAAACACTTCTAAGTAAACCTTTACAAGCTTCTCTTGTGGCTTAGCTTTTTAAGCGTGCGCAGATACACACATCCACACATATTTGGATGTCATACAGTACATCTCTACAAGGCTGAACATGGGAGAAATGTTATCACCAAGTACCAACTCCACCAGTTGCAAAGTCTGATCTGTTCCTGTGCTTCGCTGGCATGTTAAATACAGGCTTGCTTTGCGGTTCTAGTTACTTTTACAGCTGGAAGGAAGTTTTTGTGTGATTACGGGGACTGATTTTGATGTAATTGCAAACAATTCAGTGCTAAATTCACGGTAAAGACCCTTGAGAGAGTCTTCCGAGGGCATGCGTGGCACTAGATTAAATTGCTGAAATTGAGTTTCCAAAAACTCTAAATCACTATGCAGAAAATCACATTTGTCTCATGAGCCGAGTTTTCTCTCCTCGTGAAGATACGTGAATGAAGAGCTCTTGTGGGAGTCGGAGAAACCGGAAAAGCAGAATCTCTCCTACCACCCTGTTCTGTTGAAGATGTATTGGATGTGTTGTCAGAACTCTCTCTGGGCAGCACTAATGGTCGCTGCCGCCTTGAAAGATGAATGTTTTAAAGTGTCTTTTCCAATTGCCATCCCTAAATCATCTCTACAAGGCTAAAGATGAGAGACATGTTATCGCCGAGTACCAACTCCACTAGTTGCAAAGTATAATTGGGTCGGTTTCCATCACTCTGTGCTTCGCTGGCCACACGCTTCGCTATTAATCAGCAAAGTATAACAACGTTAGGATTAGTTCACTTGTAAAAAAAACTTTTGCTGATAATTTACTCACCCCGATGTCATCCAAGATGTCCATGTCTTTCTTTCTTCAGTCGAAAAGAAATTAAGGTTTTTGATGAAAACATTTCTTCATATAATGGACATCAATGGTTCAAAGGTCCAAATGCCATTTTCAGTGCAGCTTTAAACGATACCAGACGATGAATAAGGGTCTTATCTAGCGAAACGCTCTGTCATTTCAAAAAGAAATAAAAAAGTTTAAGTTTTATAAGCACAAATGCTCGCCTTGCTCTGTTCTGTGATGCGCGTTCGTGACGTCACGTAATACGCAATTACGTTGAAAAGGTCACGCTTCTGTGAAAAGTAAAAAATTTCTGTCCTGACGAAAATTTTCTTTTAGGCTTTTTAATATTACAACACCCAGGATACGCACACGCAATGGGCATTTTAAACGATAAACTGACACAAAGACATTTGAATATGTGTGTATGGTCCTCCTTCCGCACATTTGTAAACACTGACTCGGTCAAGCGTGACCTTTTCAACGTAATTGCGTATTACGTGACGTCACGAACGCGCATCACAGAACAGAGCAAGGCGAGCATTTGTGCTTATAAAACTTAAACTTTTTTATTTCTTTTTGAAATGACCGAGCGTTTCGCTAGATAAGACCCTTATTCATCGTCTGGTGTCGTTTAAAGCCCTTTGAAGCGGCACTGACACTGTCATTTGGACCTTGAACCCTCTGGGGCACATTGACTTCCATTATATGGAGAAATGTTTTCATCAAAAACCTTAATTTCTTTTCGAATGAAGAAAGAAAGACATGGACATCTTGGATGACACGGGGGGTGAGTAAATTATCAGCAAAAGTTTTTTTAAAAGTGAACTAATCCTTTAAATCCAGGCTTGCGGTTCTAGTTATTTTTATAGCCGGAAGGGAGCATTATTTTACTACCGGGGGGCCGAAATGTTTGTGTGTGTGAGTGTGTGTGTGTCCCTGACAGCTTTTCTGAGGGTTTTATCTGTGGCTACAGAGTCTGATTAGCGAGACTTCCCACGCAGGTTCACGTCTTCATGCTATTCCTGTTTCTATCTCCAGGTTTGGGCCAGTAATTTTCTCCCCAATGAGCCGGCGCTGGCGGAGCGCTGTCAGAGAGACTTCATGCAGAAGCGCGGAGAGCCGATGCTGGTGCAGTACGCTCGAATGGAGGCGCAAGCACAGGTAATACACCCACATAAGACACAGTTCATAGCGTTCAGCAGTCTCTCAGCATAATACAAAAACTCCCTATAGATAAAGGCTCTCACAACCACTATGTGAGAGTGCTTTTGACTGAGAAAAAAAAAAGAAAAAAACCCAGCATAAACCGGTCTAAGGTGGTCTGCTGTTCTTGGCTGACCACCAAGCTGGTCAGAATGGTGGAGTTTGATGGTTTTAAAGGGGTTTCGATAGACTTTGAGAATTGCACATGCGTGCTCATATGGATCTGTTTGAGTCACGTTATTAGTTTGTGATCCTCCATCTGAACTGTAGAGGTCAATATGAAGATGTGTGTCAACACTCTGAAAATAAATAGACATTTGACCACAGCTTAAAGGGGTGGTTGAGTATGATTTCACTTTTCTAACTTTAGTTAGTGTGTAATGTTGCTGTTTGAGCATAAACAACATCTGAAAAGTTACAACGCTCAAAGTTCAAAGCAAAGGAAGATATTTGCTTTTAAAGAAAAGGACTACAACAAACGGCTGGTAGAGACTACACGACATTCCTCCCGGGTTAGTGACATCAGCAAGTCTAAAATGTACATAAGCCCCGCCCCCGGGAACACAGTCCATGTTGAGAAGAGGAAGAGTTGTTGTTGTCGAGCACATTTGTGAGTCAGCTCAAACTGTAGCATCCGTCTTTTCACATGCAATAGAAAGTCACTGTGTGCATCTCTCAACAGTTCCTATACGAGCGATTTATAGATGATCATGACAGAATATGCTAATTGAAGATAGTTAACTCCACATCAGCAACATAAATTCATCAACTAACCATTCAGAGACGTCCTGTTGCTTCTACATGTTGTCACTTCTTCTTGAGTCTCTCCATCTTTGTCTGACTCCGTTTTAACATTAAAGGCAGAACAGTTTCTGTCATTTTAGTGTGTGTGCGTGAGGTAATCGCAGCTGCTAACACACGCGAGCTCTTGAAACCCCGCCCTCTGCAGCAGCTCATTTGCATTTAAAGGGCCAGGCACAAAATGGCGCGTTTTTGCAAACCCTCAAAAAGTGACAACTTTAACATGCTAAATACAAATATCTGTGGGGTATTTTGTCCTAAAACTTCACACACACACACACACACACTCTGGGGACATCAGAGATTTACTTTACATCTTGTGAAAATGCTATTTTACCACCCCTTTAAAAAAAATGCATGGGTGCAAGACAAAAAAATTAAATATACTCAGGGATGTGAATTATTTCATATTTATATGGATTTTCCAACCTGAAAAGTAGGGCTGTGATCCACGTTTATTGCGTAAATCCAAGAAAAAGATTTGTTGTGTGGGGTTTTTACTGTATGATGATTGAAATCACGAATCGCAGAGTTTATTCTTCCGCTGGAACTTGACTCGTGTACGGCCGTTACCCGAAAGACAGTGATTATAGTTTTTAAAGTTATAAATATGGATGTTTTTTTTTACTTTATTATCCCCCTGGAGTCGTATGGAGCACTTTTAAATGGATGGATGCACTTTTTTGGCCATCAAAATCTCAGTTACCATTCACTCCCATTATAAAGCTGGGAAGAGCCAGGATATTTTTTTAATATAACTCTGACTGTATTTGGCTGAAAGAAGAAAGTCATATACACCTGGGATGGCTTTAGGGTGAGTAAATTAATCATTTTCATTTTTGGGTGAAATTTCTCTCTCACCAATTATAATTCATAAATTAAAAAGTGAAAAAGTGCTTGTATGTACAAATTGCATTTTGAATGCATTTTTAAATAAATGAAGAAAAAAAAAATCATACCGAAAAAAAAAGTCCTCTTTCTCCTTAAAGTGAGTTAAAGCGGTGGTTGATTATGATTTCATTTTTTTAACTTTAGTTAGTGTGTAATGTTGCTGTTTGAGCATAAATACATCAATTAACCATTCAGAAATGTCCTGTTGCTTCTACATGTTGTCACTTCTTCTTGAGTCTCTCCATTATTGTCTGACTCCAGTTTGAACATAAACATTGACATTTTCAGTTACTTTTTTTTACCATGTTTAAGCTGAAATTCCTCCGATTTCTACACTGGAGAATGTGGAAAAGGTCCACAGATTGTGTCTATGCCTGTCCATCACCGTCTACCATTACAACTCGTCCTTTCTTGTTTGCGTTCTCTCTTGTTTGCAACACCTTTTATGCCGCCTCCCTCACTGCGCGGTGCTTGACGAGTGGGCGTTGAAACATTAGCATACGCGGCTGGATCTCTAGTATGCCGGTTGTGTCTCTGCGTCACCTGGGCCCTGATCATTATATTGTGCGGGACAGGATGCTGATGGCATGCCGAATCAGCAGGGAAGAGCCCGATTCCTGCGCTCGCTCCTCAGCGCATTCTGCTAGCCAAGCATGGAGCGCAACCAGAAAAAGCTTTCATTAGCATAATGAGGCAGACACAACTCCGAACTTGGTTAAATCATAGGTAATCAAGAAAAAGAGCGGGGAGAGAAGATGAATGCATTTGCGGTGAGAGTAGAGGGTGGAGAATATGATTTACTGCGATGTTTAATTTGTAGGTACACGTGCTAAACTAGTTTTGTTCATCACAGTGTTTAAATGTGAATGCATTGTGTTGTCCATGACCTATTCCGCTTTAAAGAATGATTAATGTTAATAACTATAATGTATTTGACCAAAATTATTCATAGAGATTATTAATTTAGTTATTTTTGTCAAATAATTTTTGTAAACAAATTCACTTTGGCAAAAAAAATGCCATTAAAATGAACACATTTAATGCATGTTAACGGAATAATTAATGAATTCATGTAAATTTGCTTAGTAAACATTATGTAGTGCAGGACAGTTCTTTAGCACTAAATAGCTTTAACACACACACACACACACACACACACACACACGCACGCACGCACGCACACACACACACTTATTATATATTATTATTTAAATAAAAAGGTATTAACAATAATTTTATGTATTCTAACAAATTGTAATTTAATTAAGAACATATTTGAATATTTGTTTATTATCCACTTTAATTCATTTAACTAAAAATAACTTTGCGTTAGCAAAACCAAGGTTAAATTCTTAGAGACAGAAAAACAAACACATAAAAAATAAAAATTAGATGTCTACCACTTTGGATAAAAGTGCCTTTCAAATGCATAAATGTAAATATATTTGAACAAAATTAATATTATTGATTGATTGATTGATTTATTGATTGATTTTTAGTAAACATATTATACTCCACACATAATTATTTTAATTAAAATTAATAACTTCATTTTACCTTTTAATTCAGTCTATTTGTAAATATTAATTCTGAAATTCAAGACATGTTCTTTAATGTTTAAAGTAATATGTATGTAAATACCTTATTTATAAGGTTATAGGTTTATATGAAGTACTTGCCTCCATACCGATGTTCAGAATCTGTAATAAGTGACCAGTAATGTATTCTGTCAGATATATTTCCCAGTGCACACTCCACCAGTCAAGCGTTCTCCTTATCCCGGACTGCTTTCTCCTGTAAATGCTGGAGACTCTTCTTTATAGTCCCTCGGCTCAAGCCCTATGAAGATTGTGAGGACTGTGGTGGAATTATAATAGCACCAATTGTGAAGCAGTTTTGATATGCGAACCTCACAAAAACATGTCCAGCTTACATTCAACCATCAAATCAAAAGAAAATAAGAAATAATATTTTGTATAAAGCAAACCAGGCCTATTTTAGGACCTTCTAGATTGTTTGCTTTGTAACGTTATTTTAATTACAATTAAATGTTCATTACTGTAATGCATGAGTACAGTATTATAATACATTAACAATGGCCAAAAATTCCAGATCACACAACATATGATAAAAAGTCATTATTTATAATACCATGGTACTTTGACCTTACCATAGTATTGAATGATTACCATATACACTACCTATTCAAAAGTTTTAGGTCAGTGAGTTGAAAAACAAAACATGCTTTTATTCAGCAATAACTCTTTATTTGATCAAAGTAACTGTAAAGACATTTATAACGTTACTAAATATTTTGATTTCAAATAAATGCAGTTGGTTTGAACTCACTGTTAATCAAAGAATCCTGGGTAAAAAAAAAAAATGATCATGGTTTTCACAAAAATACTACCGGTAAACAGCACAACTTTTTTCAACATTATTAATAATCAGAAATGTTTCTTGATCATCAGTTCATCGTATCAGAATGATTTCTGAAGAATCATGTGACACTGAAGACTGGAGTAATGATGCTGAAATTCAGCTTTGATTACAGGAATACATTTTTATTTTAAATGACATAATATTACAGTTTTACCGTATTTTTGATTGAATGAATGTAGACTTGGTGAACGTTGTCATGGTTGGTTGTAGTGAAGTGCACAACGAACAAAAAACTCTGCATCCCAATTCACATACTATCCATCCATAATTAAATAGTATTCAAAATTATAATTAGTGTGTCCCAAATCATAGTATTATGAAATTAGATAAAAAGTGTTAAAAACTACAAACATGGAGGATGTGCGAGTTCGACGGTTAAGTAGAGCGGTTTAGATGGAGGTGTTTGAGTGAATAATAATCAGTATCTAACCTGACGAATAAACATTTATTCAATGTTGTCCACATTATATTATCATATTATATCATCTGCAACTGCATTGTGAACTTTTGTAAAGATCATTTTGGTCTTTTAAATGCATCATTATGCAAACACACTAGACTCTACATGAGAGACCCACGACTGGCAGGTCAATCTGCTGAAATATTACTCTCCGAAACGGTAGGAAATTAAAATTAAATTGTGCGGAGGATTTTAACTGTGACAAGATGATTGACAGGGCAGGGAATCCAACACACCATGATAATAAAACAAAACATAAGAGACTTCTTTCAAAATGGCAATGTACATTTACTATGGTATTTAGATGATATCCCAAGCTACACTCAAAAAAAATTATATGTTGGCTTTAATTAACTTTTTTATGTCAACAGGTCACACATAACTGGGTTACGTTAAACAAACATAATTTGTTCATGTAACTTCAACATCATGGAATTAAGTCATTTTAAGCGACCCCTATTTTAATAGTCTCAAAGTGAAATTTTAAAGTCTTCCTGAAATGATTCAGGTGTTTTTTTATTTTCATTCATCCATTAATATTTAATGTATTTTAGTGACACATAATTAAATTGATAGATTATAACTAGCTAATTGCTAGCAAAAGCATATTTAAGCATCTTAAATGCTAAGATTTTCATGCTTCTTTAACCAAAGTAATCGCAAATAAAGAAATCAGTCCACAGCCAAACACAATGCTCCACGCTTCTCCACGATGGTAACCCGCTGTAATTTAAATGTTTCTATTAATTCCATTGTAATTGAACATTAAACACAATTACACACTATCAAGTCTTCCCCTTTTCTAATTTTATCAAAAAAACATAAAATAACACTTAATTTTAACATTTATTTTCTCTTAATTCAACCATAGGCAAAGCATGCTGGGAACTAACAAGCACCGCCCAGTTTCAGTTAATGCAACACAAATCATTCATGTAATCCAACACAAACGGATTAAGTCAACTTAAATTGTACATATATTTAAGCAGATTGAACACAATCAAATTAAGTTAGGGCAAAATTTGCAGTTGGCGTCGCACTATACCGCCACCCTCTGGATGTAAGAAGTTTTTACTTAACATAAATGGTTTGTGTTTAGACAACACGTCAGGATTTTGTACTGTTAAATTGAGACATAATTACGTGGACCTTAATAGAATTTTTTTTTTAAGTCAACAAACACAATTACACACAAAAAGTGAACTAAATTTAAATATATTATGTAAAGTGCACAACCTTCCTAGTTCATTTTTTTTAGTGTATTTTAGCGAACAAGATGGCATTACCACAGTAGTACATTCCCAAAAAAACCCATAGTATTCCTTATTCTGATTACATTTCAACAATCCAATTCCCCACGGATGTGTCCGGAGCGGCTGAATTCACAGCCTCCATTGTGTTCATTCTGTTCCATTCTTATCATTAAATGCTGTTCCATTGTATTCTAATATGCTGGATATATTCCACTCGGGTTGGGTTCGCTGCCTATTCTAGGTGAGAAATCTTTTGTTGTCACGAGCGCATCGGAGGAAATGGCGATGTCTCGTCTCGTTCGCGCCACAGGGCGTCCCACCCCGACCTGGGATTTCCTATTATCCCGGAACAGCTCCGGATGACAGGGCCTCCATTTACTCTCTCATGTCTCGGCGGTGGGGGGTCAGGGAAAATGTGCCGGCCAGCTGGAGGCAAAATTCACCATGCTGTTCCTGTGCTTTAGCCTGGTGTCCCGGGAATCGCTAATGCTCTCTTCTTTTCATGGCGTATGTGTCATTCTCAAATTAGAACTTTTGCCAAATGAAAATATGATTCAGGGATTGTGAATGGAACCTAATGAGAATTTCAATTATAGTAAACAGAATATTGTCTGACAATTAGGTGTCTGGGTGATTTATACTTCTGGGTGTATAATAAGCTGTATATCGGAGGCTAACAACAATCTGTCTGTGATTATAGTCATCTCATGCATACAAAACAAGACAAATGACATTAGATTCTCACATTATTCTGATGAGAGTGTGAGGTGTGTTTTTCCAGACGTCTTTCTGGTCTTCGACTTTTGACTGTTGGCTCAACGTCTGCTCCAGATTTTAGTTTTGCACAAGAACTTTCGACAGGAACAGGCCATCCGACTGACACGTGAAGCAACCAGTGTTTTTGTTTTTTACTTGGTATTTAGAATCTGAAGTTAGCATATGATGTGCTCATGGATTTAGTTTTCTTGCAAATGCCTAAAGAGAAGGTCTTGAGTATCACTGGGTCATTCCTACCAGTGATATTGGTAAATGAAACTAAAACCAAAACTAAAACACTAAAATTTGTAAAAAAAAAAAGAAAAAAAAAAAATATATATATATATATATATATATAAAATAAAATAAAATAAATAAAAAACTAAAATAAAAAATGGAACCGGAAAATATAAAGATAAGAGTAAATTCAATGTAATATACAGTAAATGCTATTATATAAATAATAATAAAATATTATTGTGTTCAATGCCTATTAATCTCACAATTTTAAAAATGAAAAGTTTTGTTTTATTTGATCACAATGCTACAATTAAGTTCGCATATGAGTAAAAAAAATTCTAACTTTAAAAACGGGGAATTTATTACCGTTTGTTCATATTTTTTGGGGGAAAACCTTTGCTTGAGAATATTTTTTAAAATTTGTAATGAACTCTCATCCTGTTAGTCTTTTAATATCCCTTTAGCTACTGTAACAAAAGTGTATAATGGCATCATCCTACAGGAAGTGACATCATTTGGCGGGAAAACAGCAGCACAATCATCGATAAGTATTATTTTTTGATTCATTTCACTTTAAACCGTTCAACCCTTTGATATAAAGGCAGAAATTGGCTGGCTGCATGAAAACTTCTGGTTAAAAACATCCACATGATTGATATTCTCATGTAAGCCAATGTCAATAACTTTATTTCCACACTGTTAAGCTCCGGTCTTGCAGTTGTTTAACTGACCAAGTTATAATTAATAAGTTTAAATGTTTGAGCTTGACAAGAGCATATTTCTGAAAGTCTGGTATATAATATAAATATTTCTTAAAAATGCATATATTTGTGATGTAATTCTAAGTTCAAATTGCACCGCATAACGGCAATGACTAATTCTTCCAGAAGTGCTTAGCTCCTATTGGCAGCTTTTAGGGTCTTTGTCAGTGAAGGCATCTGGGGCTGTGCTATGCTTATTAACACATTGGCCACTCTCTCTTCATGATTGTGACCTTGACACCGGTTTGACCTTCGTCTTGCTTGTCCGCATGCGCTTGACATCTGTAGACCTCTGGAAAGTCATTGGATCTTCCACAGCTTTGACTAGTTTAAAATTCCCTCACAATCTCAATAATTTATTTGCAAGTAATAAGGCCAGACTCCTGAAGCCTATTTTTCACACTTGGCTTTCTTTTTTTTTTCTGACGTCCCATTGATATTGAATCCCCGCCGTTTTCTTTTGATCTTACCTCAAGTCATGACCGCAACTCTGTGAACTCTGGCTACTCTGCCTACCATCCCAGAATAAAGACGCTCAACAGACAGCTCATCCTCGGGAAGGCTGGAATTTGACTACATTTTTCGATCCCAGCTCTTGGCAAACCCACAAGCCCGAGAGAAGAAGAGGAACCCTGCTAGGCAAGGCCAGTTTCCATTTAGATTGGGCTGTTTCTGTTGCTAACAGAAAGCAAGTGTTCAAACTCGCTTTTTTTTTTTGACAGGGCATGGGGAGCGGGCAGGGCTGAAAGACAGGAGCATGCTGGGACCTTTTGCTGTCTTTTGTGTCTCTATCAGCGTGGGAACGGCAATGATCTGTCACTAATCATGAAAGCAGGGTGGCTGAAACTCTGGTTTTAGAGGAGGAATATCACGAGGAACCAAATTTCTCTTGATCATATTGAGTTTGATGCTCTATGTACATGTACTATAAAAAACACACTAGAAGTTTTTTAAAAGTTCACTCACACTGAAATAAGAGCATTTATGGAAACAATGCTGCAAAAGTATAGCCTGACTTCGTCATACTCGTATTCTAGGCAGAATGTGAGTCTGCTACATAGGGCTTTGATTATGAGGCGTGTCTTAACCGAACCAGAACAAAAAAAAAAACTCTGCACTCAATTGGATAGACCTACAACCAATCAGAGCATCGCATGTTAAGCGGCGCATTGTTGTCAACAGAGCTCAACTGCACGCACGCTGGAAGAAGTAGTAAATGAATGAGTGTAAACGATCTTTGCCGTCGTTGTAAAAATAATTTAAGAATTTGCGGAGTACTTACAAGCACGAATAGCATTTTTGAGAGGAATACAAAAGGTGTATATACGAACAAGTTCTCCATTTAGGATTAGATCTCGACAATAAAACAAATAAATCTTCTCGGCCCTGTCTCAACTTTATAACACGGTTGCAACGCGAATTGACTAATTTTAAAAAATGGAAAGACAACGAAAGAGACCCGGCTGAAGAAGCGTGTTCATCTGAGGCTTCAGAGAACAGAGATCGTGAGCACATCCCTTATATTGGTTTTCATTGCGTCCCATCTTCTTAGCCACCATCGGAGCCAGCTGATAAATTAAACTTTTGCCGAATCCCGTAGGAAGGACGGCAAACACATCTTTCCGATCGACAAATGCCTTGATTGCGGTTCTCTGTTCGTCTTTTAAAATGAATGTGCTGTTGATTTCTTTTATAACAGACGCGATAGCAGAATCTAAACATCTCAATTCTCCAGCTGCAGTCATCTTTGTTGAAAACCAATTCAACCCAACCGCTCATTGATGACGTGGTGATTACGTAACCGCAGATCATCTGTCCATCATCGATTAAAGCCCGCCCTGGCAATTTGATTGGCTCGGCCTTCTGGGAGCCGAGCATAATTACTCCTCAACGGATCGAGTCCAGACCGACCAAAAAATGTTGTGGTTGGGGTTCGGGCTGGCACCCAGGCTAGCAAAAGTAGCTTGTTTTCTTAACTTCTTGGCGTTTATGACCGAGCAGTTCTGCTCTTCCTGACTGTGTGTAGAACCTTCCACTCGGAAGATCCCAACTTTAGAAATGATCCACAGAAGTTTATTTTTTAACAGTTGACAAGTTTCAAAAAGTTCCTTCAGAGTTAAAAATAAACATTCATGGAAACTTAGCTGCAAAAATAACTTCAGGTGTGTTCACCTCTGGTGCGATTGCTCTGTTAGTGCGGTTCATTTTGAATAAGTGTGAACGCTGTCGTCTGAACCCTGGTGCCACCAAACAAGTGGAGAGAGACACTGAAAAGTTGTCTCGCTCCCCTTCCAAACAAACTCTGGTGCGGTTTGACTGAAATATGAACGCAACATTTTAGGATACTGGGTATCAGATTTGCACAATTCATATGCACAACGCTTCGGCATGTTTCCCTCGCTCGAAAGCTTGCCAGACCTCCCGCGCCTAGCTACGGTTGCTAAGTCACGATTGGCCTGTGGCAGTTTTCGGGCGTGGCTTAGCGAAGGGTCAATTGTATTCTCAAACTGCAAAATATCACCAGGGAACGTTTGCGCCGGAACACGCCTCCTCTTTTCGCTTACCGACGTGCGTCTGTGGAGGGAAAAGTTCGCTGTGCGTCGGCTTGCAGAATAGGAATGATACATGCGTCGGCGTACAAAGTAATTTGCGCTGGGTGCAAGATAGCATCAATGTGACACATTTTGTTTTGTGATCCTGTCCTAATGTAACACAGCTTTTCATAGAGCCCTTTACTGAAGGATGGGGCAGTTAAACATTTGACATGACCCACAAACTTGTTTCTATGCCACGCTAGAGCTGCACGGTTCTGGATAAATTGAGAATCACGATTTTTTTGTTTGTTTCGAATAGAGATCACGATTCTCCCACGATTCTAAAAAGACAAGAGACAACTAAACAAAATAACACATAGGCCGGATTTACTAGAGGTTCTGAAAAAAATATTAATTGATTTAAAATGTTGAATTAATTTGAATGATTTATAAAAAAAATATTGAATGATTTTAATGAATGATTCAATGACTCACTCATAAATACTTCACTTGTTTCATTACTGGATGAATCAACGTTTTTAAAGGAATCTCTTGAAGGAATGATTCAATGACATACTTGTTTAAGTCAAGTCGCCATCTACTGGTGTAAAGATGTCATTGATACAATCGTTATTTGAAGCGCCAAGTTATTTCAAAAGGTGATTTGCTCTGTTTTGATCGCTTTCATTGACATTAGTGTTTATATCCAAGCTATACACTTTTATCCCTTTACTTCTGTGATAATATGACTATTTGTAACACAGAAATAACGAAACTGTGGTTGAAAAAAACTGTTTGTGAAGCTGTTTCATACCTATATATTACAACTGTCTCTGGGTCAGCGGCAGCGCCAACACAGATCTGCATATTATTTTGTCAAAGGGTTAGTAGACACAGGCGAATCACATTTGGGAATGAGATTGCGTTTGAATCGAGATCGCAATCTTTTAAAGATTGATCGACCAACGTCACCAAATGTAATGAATGACTTCTCTCAGCTTTCTCAAACACTTGTTCAGACAGGTTGTGCCACCTCAAACTCACGCAGTTGTTTGAACTTGAAATCAATATGTTGGATAACAAACAGAGCAAAAAGCTCCCGTGTGTAGATTCTTCCGGAAGAGCCAACCTTCCCCTCTCTCTGCACATTAGATTGGAAAAGGTAACATTGGAAAAATTAATTCCCCTTTAACTTTTACTTCTAAAATGTGTGACACAACCTCTGTTCTTCAGGTAGTTTTGAAATCCATTACGGTCTTCCTTTGAATATAGACCTGGATTGATTCTCTGAGGATGTGCACATCTCTCGAAGATCAGATGTAGAATTCCATCACGATTACACATGAAATGATGGGAGATAACTTTAAAGCCATGACATTTTAAAATGATTTATTGGAGTGCAGCTTATTTTCTACAATACGATTACCAGATCTCATCATCAAAATGGTTTTGTAGATATGAATGAGGGTTTATTAAAGGGCAGTCTCAATGCAAAGAGAATCAGTTGCACCCGCAAAGTAATTCAGCAATCCCGAAAGTCATCTGCAAATTAATAAGATGGTCACAGTTTGCTTTATGAGCACAATTAGTGTCACTTCAATTTGGACACATCTCAAGCAACACTGTAAACCCGAATAAGTTTAAGGCAATCAATTGCCTCAAATTTTTTAAGTTATGAAATTCAAAGTTTAAGTAAGCAGAACTAGCAGATTTTTATTTTGTACTTATACATTTTAATTGTTCTTAACTTGAAATGTTTGAGTACACTAATTCATACAATTAACTTAAACTTTAATTTAATCTCAATGTGAACGCTTTTATTAGTATAAACTTAGTTAGCTTTAACAAGCTAATCTGCTAACATACTAATTTGCTAACATATTAGCAATAGTATGTTATACAGAAGCACTTGCTGTATGAGCGCAACAATATAAAAGTATTATTTGCTTTCAAATCAAGCTGCATGCACCAAAGATCGTAAAACCGTAACACCGTAAAATCATAAAACAGAAATTCTTCTAAATTAGCATAACAAAACATTAATCACTACTTAATCTTGCACAAAAAAAATTTATATTACACTTAATTTTAGCATTTACTCTCCCTTTCGAGTGCCATTGGCAAAGCATGCTGGGAAATAGACATCCCAGCCGATTCAGTTAAACTTAAGTTTGTCTAAATTTAAATAATTTCATAAAACTCAAAACAATGAAAGTTCAGTTTACTTAAAATATATCAGTTCTGTGAACTTTAAAGAAAAAGAAAGTGCTAAAGTTAATTTGTCTGAACTAATTAGTTTAACTGAAGCTTGTCCTACTCAAACCAATTAGTTATTTTGAGCGTTAGGGTTTACAGTGAACGAAATAAACTTGCGATATGACCTGGCTTTTTGGATTGATACAGTGTAAAAATTTCTGATTTTAATTGGATTTCAAACTTCATATTTATATTGAGTTTGTTAAAATCAGATTTTATTGAAAAACCTAAATAAATTGGGGTTGGAGGTGCAGTTTTTTTGCAGTGACTTTGTGACTTTGACCATGGCATGATTGCTTGGCAGGGAGGTTTAAGGATCTCAGAAACTGCCCATCTCCAGGGAATTTCATGCACAACAGTCTCTAGTGATTACAGAGAATAGTGGCAGCTCTGTGGGCAAAACTGGCTTGTCATTGAGAGTGGTCAGAGGAGAATGGCCAGACTGGTTCAAACTGACAGGAAGGTGACAGTAACTGAAATAACCACGATGCAACAGTGCTATGCAGAAGAGCATCTCTGAATGCGCAACATGTCAAACCTCGAGGCGGAAAGTCTTCAGACCACAGCAGGTCCCCCTCCTGTCTGTAGAAGAGCATTGGAAAACATCGCCGGGTGTGATGAGGCTAGTTTTACAGCAACATGCTTAAGAAAGGGTCAGGATTTGGCATAACCTTTTCTGGGAGCAAGCCCGTTCCTGTCCAGAACTGAATGACGTTCGATTCCAATGATCATGTGGAGGAACACTGCTACTGAAACTACAGCACAAAACAGACCAAATCCCCAACAAATGACTCTTACGAGCGGATTCTTTTCAGTGAATCAAACGCATACATTTACAGCTAATTGTGAGATTTAAATCAGTGTTTTTACTGACTGGTTGTTTATATGACTGTGTAGTTAAATAAACACATTTACAATACAATTAATACAATATGGTTGCTTAATATAGTTAAAGGAACACGCCGAGTTTTTGAGACTTGTTTTTTTGTTCGTTTTTTATGAAGGCAGCTTAACTGGAAGTCATAACTGGCTTTAAAGGAACATGCCAACTTTTTGGGACTTTAGCTTATTCACCGTATCCCCTATATAGTTAGATACTGTAAGTCCATGCATACTGCTCCTATTTACATGTTGTGATTTGTATAGTCACAGCGTGTACAAATAACAAGGTCACATGAGACACAGCCATCTTATAACCGTAAATATACTGGGAACTATATTCTCAGAAGGCGAAGCACTGCTACTTGGGCGGAGTGATTAGCGCAACACTGAGCGAACAACATGTAAATAGGAAAATGTTGGCGTTATTTTGTCACTTATTGGGAGCAGTATGCTAGCTGGAGCCATTTACCTCCAGTCTTTGTGCTAAGCTAGGCTAGCGGTGGGTGCGTCAGACAGAGTTACGGCACGCACAGAGATAAGAAGGGTGTGTGTGGACTTATCTAACTCTGGGGGATTCGGGGAATAAGCTAAAGTCCCAAAAAGTTGTCGTGTTCCTTTAAAGCCAGTTATGACTTGTCAAAAAAAACAAGTTTGTTGACACTTGCTTTAAATGTATTTTGTTAAATGTGGTGGTACCTTTTGTAAATGTACCACAATCAGTGCCGATTAATGAAACCGATAATGAACCCGAATCGTTAAGAGGAATCAGACACGGAGCAGGAATCGTCAAATTATAAATTAATATATAACTAATGTCAATAAATGTCTTTGCAGAATTGAAGCCATGTTTTTCACTAGAAGAGATATGACCATTCAGTATAGAGAGCATTCTGCCAATGTTACATGATTATATTGGGTTATTCTTAGCTGATGACTAAGAATGACACTGGAAAGCTAGAGAACTTCATGTCATGATACATGTCAGTAGCTCTGAATTCACATATGAACATGTCAGATTTCCTGCTATATTTGGTCTACTGAAAACCAAGGCATGCTTTGACAGTGTCACATATATTCCTGCTCAGCTACTAAAACTTTTCACCCATTGTCAAGTCACTCATTTCACTGTCCTTGGGTCTAATTTAATGCACTGAATCCATGTGTCCCTCTGGTAGGCTTTTTATTACACAGAAAGTTAGTGGAGATGGAATTCATTTTAAAGTGTGCAGAACTTAAAAAGACCATATTGTAAAAAAAAAAGTATGTTCCTCTTCTAATGTTATTGAAGTTTCTTGAAACAACAAAAGTCATAGTTTTTCATGACCTGTTTCCAACCCCTTTGTTTGATTTTGATGCTGCACTTTTAAGATCTCCATATGTAAATAAGCTCTGTTTTGATTGGCCAACCTCATTTTATATATTAAAAAATCTGCTAGTTTTGTCATACATCAAGTATTCTCAGCCTTAGACCACCCACCGCCCATTCGCTGACGGCGTGATGCATTTTGCGCACAAAAATGCGATGCATCTGGTAAGCTCTAATCTGATTGGATGCCTTTAGGCAACATCTGGGAGTAAGGACACGTTATCAGTCTGCATGGAAACCTCATGTTTACAAGGAATTCGACTATGAACCCTTAGAATACAGTAGGACTTTGGGTCTCATTCACTAATAATTGCGTGGATGATTCATATTTATACGCACAAGAGGAATCCTGTATAATTCAAAACACGGGTATGCATATTAAATTGGTTTTCATTGGTAAATTGGTAATGAATTTGGAGTGTTCTTCTAAGTTTAAAGATCAGTAATTTTCATAAATCACTCCCAAACCATTTCCATATTAGGGCTTTCCACACAAGTTTCTTCATTGTTCATTCTCAGCAAACATGTGACACTCTTTAAAAAAAAGACTCGCTCTCGCTGAGAGAATGTGCAGCAAGATCCTCGAGCAATGCCGAGTGTGCCATCCTCAAAACCACTTAAATGTAAAGTTGGCATGAAATAGAAAGTTTCCTTCATATTGTGACGTTTATCCGAGTGGAGCGGCTTCTGGAACGAGAACAAATGTAGGGCGGGGCTTGATTTAGTCCGTGGGGAATTCATTAGGTGGTTCTGGTTTGCTATTGGTTGATCTCATGTGAGTGACAGGTTGCCCCGCCCACGTCATCAGAGAAGAGATGAGCTGCAAGAGGAAGGACGTTATTCTGATTCAATATTACAAGGCGCATAAGTTTAAAAAATAATGATGTGCACTGATAAATTATTTATTTAAAAAAACGGCAATATTCCATAAAAAAGGTCAATTTTGATTTCATGGTGACTTATACAGACCCAGATTACAGACCTTACATTATCAGCGATAGATACACGTTTTAATGCTGAGGAACCTCGCAGCTCGGACTATAACTTTTATTTCTCTTTTACTGCATAATGAAATGTATATTATACAAATGAAATATCGCTGAATTGAATCTTTACACATTTATAAGGCCACCCAGTGATATGTGATTTCAGTACGGCTTTCTTTTGTGCAAATTTAGAGTAAATATTAGTACAAAGGTTATTGATGAATCATGATTTGTAGGTAAAAACATTCAGTAACACATTACAATAAGGTTCATTTTAACAACATGAACTGAACAATACTTCTATAGCATTTATTCATCTTAGTTAATATTAATTTCAACATACCGATACATCAAAATCAAAGGTTGTCTTTGTTAACATTAATAACATGAACTGACATGAACAAACAATTAACAGCTGGATTTTTATCAACTAACATTAACAAAGATTAATAAATACTGTACCAATTGTATTGTTAGTTCATGTCAGTTAATACGTTAACTAATGTTAAAAATAAACCTTATTGTAAAGTGTTACCAAACATTCATATGCAGATTTCAGTGCGCACACACAGTTAGTGAATGAGACCCATTGAACTGAAAAGAGGAAAATCATGTTTTTCATGAATATGACTCTTGTCCTGCCTGGTTGACTGTCCGCTTCATTACGACATGCTGGACCTGTTGTTCCAGCGGCGGCTCGTTAGTTTAATGAACATTTTAATATCGCAGATTGCCACTGCATTCTGCGATCTGAGAACATGATGAGACGTTTCATATCTGTGGTTGAACGGTGAAGAAGATCTTGATAGCTTCACCTCTGCTGTCTTCTTGGGACTCCCGAAAGACATAAGTAATAATGGCACAGCTTGTTTGTGGCGTGTACGGCTGTAATTTGCAGCAGGCTCGGGACCCGAGAAGGAAAATGGCTTTTTATTGCCCGACTGAGTAATGGAAACAATTCCATTAGCGAGGGCAATATCTTTGTTTGCTCCTTATTGCGGAGACTTTGTCACGTTCTCGTCTTTATTGTGTTTGGAGCTCGAATCTGAAGGACAATTAAATGTTATAAAGTCTCGTCTCCGCTAGTTGGAGATTGAGTGGAAAGAATCAGTACAGGAAAAAAAAAATGTGACTACACTTTCCTCAAAGACCTTGACCAGTAGCGATATCCTTCCACAGTTAAAGATGGTGCATAACCAAAAAATAACAACAACAACAAAAAACACATTTTTGTTGAACACGGATTTCCATCTTTCATTCATTTCCTTCCGGTTTGGGGAAGTTCCTCTGAAAATAAATAAATAATATATATATATTTCAATAATAATATACAAATAATTTCAAATCATAATGATGCACTACAAATAATTCTCATCTGCCAGTTTGACTGAATGAGCTGTACAATTTCCTCTTCTATTTTCAGATGACAGGAGAATAACGTAACGTTTGGTATTTTAATGTGACGTGGTATTTAACATGTATCATGTCATATCATTGAACCCAGTTTTTGGAATTAAATGATTCAGAAAAGCTACATGGGGCTTAGAAAAATGGTGGATAGTATTTTTTTGTTGGGTGTTCGTGGACTTTACACTGCCCCCTATTGGTGTGGAGTAGCACTGGATGCCATTATAGAAATACCATTTATGTTTGTATTTGTCAACCACTAATAGTAACAGCGCCCCCCTTTCATATAACAGTTGAAGTTGAAACACAACGATGGGGTTAAAAAAAGCACTTAAAACATAGGCTGTTAAACTATTTTAAAACAAACAAACACGAGCACACCAGCATCTGGGGTCAACACGTGCACATGCGCCCCCACATTCATAGCTTCAATCTCCGCCTAAACAGACCTTAGAACTTTACGAGGTGGCTAATTTGCACAAATTAATACGACCTCACGCGTAATTCATAGGTTTTTTGCTAAATCGTACATATTTTACGAGTTGTTTACAATGAATGACCTACCCCTGACCCTGCCCCTAAACCTACCCATCACTGGGGTTTAGACAAATCGTACGAATTTGTATGAATTAGCCACCTTTTTTTACTCACTTGCACAAATTCCTACGAATTGGTCGTGAGATACCGTTGGAATTGCTGGAAAAACTCGTCAATGGCAGGGAAAGAGTTACGGTTAACAGCATATTTAAAGGTAGGGGAGGCAATTGACCCTTCGCAGGGAGCTTGATTGACAGGTGATCTGACCAATCGTACTTTGCCCTCCGCCATTTTGTCAGACAAAGCAGTCAGGAGAGTTAGTAGATTAACATGGGAGGATTTGAACTTGAGAAGCAGAGTGTACTGACGCCTTTCCACGGTTAAAACAACATTCCTCCTTATGTTCATTCATGTTTATTTGATGCTATAAATGAACTAGAAGGAAGAGATGATCGGTTCACGAGCAGCTTTAACTGATGCTCTACAGCGATCTGTCAGACACATTAAAGAGCCACAAAACGGTATTTATTGTTTACATTTCTTAAAAAAAAAAAAAAAATCTGATAGGTGAGACTACTTAAAGGTGTAGTTTTTCTACTAAAATGAATCCATTTTTTATTGCCTGTGTGTGAAGGGGTTGTAATATCACAATATAATGATCCACTTGGTGGGTTTTGCTACTACCTCTGAAAGCAAGTATTCCTATCTCTATGTGAACTCTCCGGGTCGGATTTGCCGCAAAATCCAGTGACGTGCCTGAGACCTGCATGCGCTCCCGAGCGTCTCGCCTCTCGCCTCGTCTACTGACTTTCCACTCAACAGCGACGACACTGCAACTTTATGACATGGAGTCTGCTAATACTAGGAAACGACTAGCACAACACAGACTCCAACACAATCTCCACATAATGATAAAAAACTAAAGAAAGCACGCGCACGAGCACTTGCTTGTAAACGTATTGGTTGCAATCTGAAACATCACCGCTAGATGCCGCTGAAAACTCCACATAGCCCCTTTAATATGTTTAATATCAAAAGTAACCGAAAAGTAAGCTGGTCTGTCCTGTCTTTCAGCCGTTGTCAGTGTCCTCTCTGCTCCGCGATGTATTTTTCACTGCGTGAGAACATGGTGTGTGTGAGAGCGGCGTAGCTTGTCGGACATAGCGACAGTAACTAAGGGGGACGGGTCTTTGTGAACGGCCAATTGTCGGAGAAGCTTGAAATAGCGAGCTTGCTTTGAAAGCATGAGATCCCGCCCTCACTTCAAGGCATCTCCAAAGCCACGCATCCTTCATATCTCAAAGCACATAACATTACAATAATTGTAATTGATTCATTTCGCCATTGATAGTGTTGACATTGAAACGCATAATTTCGAGTCACGTATCGCTCCGAGTATAACGTCACAGGTTTTCATCTCTTCCATCCAAATGACAGTAGTTATGGCGTGAACGCAGCATAAGCTCGTTGTTTGGTTCAGGAGGAACTGTTAATGGTGGCTGCTGCTTAACTCAGGTATGAATACACACGTTGACAGGCAAGTGGGACATTGTATCATTGCATTTGGAGTCGAATGCAATGATTGGACGAACATTTTATGGTCTTCCACAGACAATATATATATTTAGACCACCTAACAGTGATTGCTATCAGGATGTGAAGAGACTTTGAAGCAGCATAGCAAAACATATATATATTTTTTACCCTGACTTTGATTTGATGTGAATGGAAACAGGGCTATGAGGGATGGATGTTTACTCTGTTTAGTGGACTTTACTGTTGTGTATCTTGGTGGTAATCGTTTACCCGATGAAACTTTCCTAATTTATTTAGCTGTAAAACTTTTTTAATGGCTTCTAAAAACTGCTCTTCACCTGATATCAACTCTCCTCAGTACATCTATTTTTTCACCGTGTTCTGAGGATGTCTGGTGAATATTATCTAAGCGTTTTGTTGAGGTAACAAACCCCAGCAGGAGGTTAGCATCATGAGCTTGTTAAGATCGCTCGTTGCTTTTTGTCTTTATAAGGATTTCGTCGAATACAAAAGTGTTTTGATAATTGTAACATGTTGTTTTACAAGAATTTCACTGCGGTTATAGAGAAAAACAGGTGTGTAAAATTAAAGACAACTTGCACAAACAAAGGCTTAACCTTGGCATTCTGGAACAATGTATTAAGAAATACAAAAATATCGTAATTGAAATGCAACATTTCTAGGCATCTTAGGGTTACAGTGTTGACTAAGGAAAATAATGACTCAAAACTAAAAAATAATTTAGGGACTATTAAAAAGGACTATTTTACTCAACATATGTGTGTGTGCTATGCACTGTTATATTAATAGCTTAGCAAGAAGTCAACAACAAACCGTCATGCTTATCGATTAGAGCGTTTTCAGACTTTAGATCTTTTGCTTTGTTTCAAAACAGGGACTGAATTTGTTGCAAAGTTGCATTTTCTTCTTGGTTCTGTTCGCTTTTACAAGGGAACATTTCAAAAGCGTACCAAAATGTGTTTATGAAAGTCACATATTAATCGTTTTGATCTTTCATTCAAAAAATTCACAAACATCTAACCTTTCATTGAAGTGAAAGAATTGAAGTGGGGGGGGGGGAAATCACATTATGAAATAAAAGGTTTTCTCCAAAACACTTTGGTCATAGTTATTGGCACCCTTTCATCTAATACTTTTTGCAACCCTCTTTTTGCCAAGATAACCACTTTTTAGTGAGTATTTGTACAATTATTTGATTATTTATTTGACTTTTAATTACTGGCTCACAAAAGCATATTATATACACACATAATTAAATAAATGCATTAAAAATAATATGAAAAACTTAAAAAGGTAATGTAAGTAACCAGTGAGAGATGTAAATCTGAATGAATTGTTCTGTTCACCCTTGAGATGTTAAATGCCATATGCATGCCCGGATAATATGTTGTTAACGAGCCGAATAATAGTTTACCATGTAAATGTTTCCCATTAAACACATAACATATTTATCATTTTTATGTGTTCTAAGAAACATTTTGTGACTTATATAGCAGAAACACAATTAGGGTGGCTGCAAGAAACAGAGCTTGAACACACAAATATGCACTAATTGGAGTTTATTCCGTAATTGACATCGTTACTGGAAACATAGTGATAAACAGACTTTTTTATCTAAACATTCATTAGCTAAAAAATTATGTAAACTGCTACACAGGGACTCGTGGAAACACTTCTGGGTGATGAGTCAGACTTCCCAACGCTAGAAATATTGCCCCCATAACTATGGTTTTGCGCAATGATCTAACAGAATCATTACGAAGCAATTATTTTGATATATTCTGCTCAGATGAGGAAACAAGCATAACTATCAACAAACAAATTATATGTAGGCCTACATATAATTTTATATTCTAATTACTCCGGCATGTATTTCGCCTGCACAATTTTTGAATAACCTCAAATGATATAGCCTTTTGAAGAGAGGTCAGCTGTTACTTTTCTTAGTGTGCCGGCTTCCTTTTTTTTTTTTTTTTTTTTACACCTAATGGGCATTAAAAAAAGGGCTGTGACTCTTGTTATTTCTGCCATATCTTTATTAGATATAGTAAGAATAGTATGCCCTAGCATAGCACCAATATAGTGTTGTCACAATACTGCAATTTCCAACTTCGATTCGATACCTTGAAAAATATTGATGCCATTTTCGAGACCACGGGAAAACTGACATATTTACCCCCATATAGATCATTTATTATCAGAAAAGGAGGATTGGAACCGTTTGAGATATTTCTGTAACGAGCTAAGGAAAGCTGGCGAAGGTGAGGATCTAAAGGCAGGGTTATTTAATAAAGTAACACATAAACAGAGAACACAGAACTCAAAGAACAATGGAACAAAACCAGGGGATCACAGAGACTGAAGCAACCATTAAACGTACAGCAACTGACAAAGTAAGACAAAGGCTATACATACACGGGGACAAACAAGCTTAAAGCTACAATATGTAATTTTTTCGCCGCTAGGGGTCGCTAAACTCTTACAATAACAAAGGCGTAGGTTGATGACACATAAACATTAAGCGGAATTATGGATCTTGTCGTCAAGTTGATGGATCTAATAATGTTTATGGATGAGTGAATACATTGATGTTTTTATCATGACTGTGGTGTGAAGCATGTCGCGATCGCTAAAGAGAGACAGATATCAGCCCCACACGCGAGTTCCGCGGATATAAAGGAATGATGACATTTCATTCCTATCGAACTACCGTACCCGCAAGTGCTGAACTACTCACACATCTCAGTTTATTAGACAAATTAAACTTGTGAGGTAACGCAGCGCTGTTCCACTCGCTCTACACTATCACACTAAACTGCATTTGAGTGTGTTGAAAGTTATAATGTTATTCTGTGTGTTAGTTTGTTGGCTGTATGAGACTAGCAGTAAGCGAGATCAACATTAGAATCACATACAGATCATATTCTAACATTTCATCATGTTGAACTATATAACATAATTAGACAGGTGAGCAAATGTGCATAAAACTAATCAAAGTACATGCAAAGGTGTCTGGTCAAGTGGAAGTTTGTCACGGACGTGGAGCTCTCGGCATCTCGAAAACGCCACGCTGATATAGATCCTCGTTTTAGTTCTCCTTTTGTCACAAAGACTGCTTGCCATGGTCCATAACAGCATGAGCGTGCCCCGCTAGACGTAACACTGTTGTCCACGTCTGTCGCCATGGTTACTATGGCAGTACAAGCGAAAACAAGTGAACAGGGAGTCCGGGACGGCCCATTATTTAAAATGGGAATTTCTCTGAAATTAAAAATCTTTGGGAAATTTCAGTAGCACCTCACTGCAGTACACGAGATCCAGGGGGCGGAGTTGGTTCCAGATCTAAGGGGTGGAGATTGGTGGGTTTAGGTGTGGGTTTAGGGATCAGGGGGTGGAGATTGGTGGGTTTAGGTGTGGGTTTAGGGATCAGGGGGTGGAGATTGGTTTAGGGGTGGATTTAGGGATGAGGGGGTGTAGATGGGTAGGTTTAGGGGTGGGTTTAGGGATCAGGGGGTGGAGATTGGTAGGTTTAGGGGTGGGGTTATGGATCAGGGGGTGGAGATGGGTAGGTTTAGGGGTGGGGTTATGGATCAGGGGGTGGAGATTGGTAGGTTTAGGGGTGGGTTTAGGGATCAGGGGGTGGAGATTGGTAGGTTTAGGGGTGGGTTTATGGATCAGGGGGTGGAGATTGGTAGGTTTAAGGGTGGGTTTATGGATCAGGGGGTGGAGATTGGTAGGTTTAGGTGTGGGTTTAGGGATCAGGGGGTGGAGATTGGTAGGTTTAGGGGTGGGTTTAGGGATCAGGGGGTGGAGATTGGCAGGTTTAGGGGTGGATTTATGGATCAGGGGGTGGAGATTGGTAGGTTTAGGTGTGGGTTTAGGGATCAGGGGGTGGAGAATGGTAGGTTTAGGGGTGGGTTTAGGGATCAGGGGGTGGAGATTGGTTTAGGGGTGGGTTTAGGGATGAGGGGGTGGAGATGGGTAGGTTTAGGGGTGGGTTTAGGGATCAGGGGGTGGAGATGGGTAGGTTTAAGGGTGGGTTTAGGGATCAGGGGGTGGAGATGGGTAGGTTTAGGGGTGAGTTTAGGGATCAGGGGGTGGCGATTGGTAGGTTTAGGGGTGGGTTTAGGGATCAGGGGGTGGAGATTGGTAGGTTTAGGGGTGGGTTTAGGGATCAGGGGGTGGAGATTGGTAGGTTTAGGGGTGGGTTTATGGATCAGGGGGTGGCGATTGGTAGGTTTAGGGGTGAGTTTAGGGATCAGGGGGTGGCGATTGGTAGGTTTAGGGGTGGGTTTAGGGATCGGGGTGGAGATTGGTAGGTTTAGGGGTGGGTTTAGGGATCAGGGGTGGAGATTGGTAGGTTTAGTGGTGGGTTTATGGATTAGGTGGTGGTGATTGGTAGGTTTAGGGGTGGGGTTAGGGATCAGGGGGTGGAGATGGGTAGGTTTAAGGGTGGGTTTAGGGATCAGGGGGTGGCGATTGGTAGGTTTAGGGGTGGGTTTAGGGATCAGGGGGTGGAGATTGGTAGGTTTAGGGGTGGGTTTAGGGATCAGGGGGTGGAGATTGGTAGGTTTAGGGGTGGGTTTATGGATCAGGGGGTGGAGATTGGTAGGTTTAGGGGTGGGTTTAGGGATCTGGATGTGGAGATGGGTAGGTGTAGGTATATGTAAGGTGGGAGCACAACTCCTCCCCCTGGATTTCCTGTTCTGCAGTGAGGACCATCTCGGACATTTTGGGATATTGTAAATACACAACTGCAGGAATTATATCACACTGTGCAAGTGATTTTGGGATATTTTATTACACAATTCTTACATATTGTACCTTTAACTAAGTAATGAGGAAACAAGATACACCCGGGAACAATCATAAACTAATCAACAGGAAAAAGCTACAAAGGACTACAAATACATGGCACAAAACAGGAAATAATAAAAGTCCACACAAGACAAGGGGAACACAAGACCGGAATCATGTCAATTTCAGTATCGATACATATTGAAATATCTATATTTTTGACGACACTAGAGTGTAGCAATGCCTCAGAAACAATCCACAACACCTGATCACCAATACAACTTTTTGCATGGGCACCACATTCAGAAAATGTAAAAAATCAACTTATCAGTCATAGTTATTGTGCTGCATAGCATTAGATATTTGAATCACTGAAAATTGTGACATTAATAAAAACCTTTCCTTGAATGATTTGATTATCTAGAAACTTTAGAGCCGTAGCAGGTATTATGGTGGGTTTAATTGCATCACAGTTGTAGAAGCTTAAGAATGCCAAACTTGTGCGAGTGCTGGCGAACACTTGAGCACCCTTATAAAAGCTTATCTGCGCTCAAGCAGGAGAATGCAGCTGCACAACAGCTTTTCACAACTGTCACAACTCTCTCCCCCCGCTGTTGTAAATCAACCTTCTAATGGCTGCGAGAAGAACCCGAGTGAAGATACAGTTAGCGGTGGCGCCTGGCGTGGGAATAAAGAGTCTCTTTTTATAGCGCCGCGTGATGAGTTAATCATACGCTCTCGCCTGTCCACTCATTCGCTCCTCACGACTCTGTCTCTCAAAGTGAATAGAGCGGGCCTTCCGCTTGAAAAGGGCACCTGGGAGCCTTCTTTTGATGGTAATGACAGCAACGCACCCATCGTTTTTCTTTTTTCTGCCCATGCCAGTTTATCAGGACTCAAAAAAGAGAAAAAACAGATGAGCCATTTGCATCTTCTCTGCTTGGGGTTACAGTTTTTAGCAGACTTATTTTCTTTTCACTTTGATTCGAGGAAGAAAACAGCGGCATTGCCAGCTGGATGTGCGAGAGTTAGCTGGGACTTTCCAACCGTAGTCTGGGTAACAATTTGGAAAAGTTGAGGGTTGAAGAAGGGGAGGTTAAAACATATCTTTGTCTTTCGGCATAGACTGACATACGCCAAGGGTGAGGCAACAACCGACTTTGTGCCATCGCACTGGCTTTTGAATATGTAGAGAACAAAATTCATAGCAATGAATACAAATCATTTTATATCAGACAGACAGAGCATGACAAAAATAGTGAGTGTTGGTGGAAAAGTGCTGGACAGGAGCTCAGTTAATGCCAGTCCTGGTCATGATGGCAGAATTATGATCAAAGCATTTTTCGGCTACCATCGGATTTGATCAAATATTTTATGCCTGTTTCTCAGCACGGTGACTTTTAATTTACTCAGACTCAAAACATTTTTAGTTATCATTTGTAGTTACACCTAGTGTAATGCATCTCATAATGGTTTGATTCCGAACCCTAGAGAGCTGACTTTCCTAGATAAGGTGGCATCCTGACCGCCATATAAAGTGACTGATTCGGACCACACTACATCGCTTCTCCACGCTTCATCATACAAATAGTGCTCCTCACGCAGAGAACACAAGGTGACTTGACTTACAATTGACTCCAATAGAGTTTAGTGTTAGCATGTTGCTAAGCTAACTGCGTAATACTGGGTAAAATGCTGTATTATTATTGTTTTGATAATATTTGGTGTTGAATTAATTGTAAGCAGTTTTATAATGTTTCCCACTTTGTCCACCATCTCTGATTGATGTTTTTCACTGAGCTTGACGCACTGCATTCCGTCTCACAGCACAACGCCTATGTATGAGTTACTTTAGTCAGACTATAACGGAGTTTGTGTAACATTTGTAGTTTAATTTGGACACTGAGAGTGTAAGGCAGCATCATAAATGTAAATGAGCGATTTGGAATGCACTTTAGGCAGCATCTCAGTGTGTGTTAGGTATTTTGGGTAAAATCTGAATATCTCCTTGTGTTCAAATTTTGAACTTCACTTGCTGCCTTCACATGCTATCAGAATCATTGTAAATATGTTTCTAGTTGAAAATTTAACACGAACGCCCTCACAAGTCATATTCTACGGGATGATTCTGATACCCAAGTTCCTGAGATGGGCGGGCCATAAAATTTAAACATGGCGGAGAGGAGAACGGTTGCTTCTGTGACTGCTATTCTTTATTAGTTTTTTTCCAAAACAGCTACATCATCTTGTCTTGTTGCTAAAGTAGTGCAGATTTACATGAATGAATACTCATTTGAAGCGTACACTGTTGTTGGTTTAACTTAAAAAAGCAAGTTGCCTTAAAATTTTGAGTTCGTTCTAATTAAACATTTGAGTTAATACAATGAAGAATGGTTTAATAAACAGCAACTCAAAATAGTATGTTATCTTCACACATTAGTTATCGAAGTTGATTTGACAAAAGATAAAAAGTTGTGATAAATCATGAAAACATTTTTTTACAGTGGGTTATTGTATGTTTTATACACAGCGAAAATAGCCTGTATTTGAACGAAATAGAATAGTCAGCAAGCTCACTATCTAGATAGCGCAATGAATGTTGTGGTTGTCAATAAATGCGACGCTAAATACAATTTTGGCTTTAATTAGATTTCCTCAAAAAAAAAGGAAAGAATGAACCTGGTGTCCTCCATGATGAGGTTGTCACAATGCATTCTGGGATTGCCTTCTCTGTGAAAAATACATGCAATGATGCCTTAGAGTGAGAAAGAGACTGAAATGTACAGGTAAGATGCTAATGACACAAGATATGCAACAATAAAAAAAACATTTGATTTTAGTAAGCTGAATGTAGTTCTGAAAAATAACTGTTCTATTGTAAAAAAAAAAAAAAAAGACAGTTGTAAAAAAAATGCATTAGACTCTCTTATTTTACATTAGTAATACTGTGTTCAAACCTTTCATGATCATGATTACATGATCCCCGTTTCTGTCCAAACAAAACGCACTAATGTAACAAAATGAATAAACGGCCAATACATTTGTTCGTTCTGCAAAATCTACTAATGCAAAAGTAATTATTGTTCATCAAATGGACTGTGTCATAATTGTCCAAAAAAACTGCATGGACGTTTGCCACATGAAAGTCTAAACAACTGATTCCAAGCAAATTTCATCCCATTTCAAGGATATGTGTTTATTTATGATAGTTTTAATCAGTGAATCCCATGTGTTCATTAGCTGGATGCATGTGTTTTGAAATGCGGACACTGGTTTTGGGACAAACCCAAACATCAACACTAAGAACGGAGGCATTCTCAATCCAAAAAGCTTGCACATTAGCAGGAACATCTGCCAACTTTGGGAAAATATCCCATTAATGTTTACCAGGTGTTTGTTCTTTTTGCATGCAAATTGAAGTCTGCGAGGATATGTGGAATGATTTTAGATTACCAACTGATCCTCCCATCATGCCTCAAAGATTACGTCAATCATATTACGTCAACACTGGCAGAGGAAAGTAATTGCTGATATTTCAACCCTGAGTGATTTATTTTCAGAAGACCATAAATGTTTGGTTGAGTCTCACAAAGTAATGCCATTCAAGTGGAATTTGTTTGTTCATCCTCAGATAAAGTAAACCACAAACCGTTGTATGGAAAGTAGAAACTTTTCAAGAAGGGATTCATAATTTTTAACTATTTGGCTTCCAGTACTAAATTAAACTCACCGCCAAAATGCTCTGGGTGGTTGCTAGGGTGTTGCTAAGGTGCTGAGTAGTTGTTTTTTTAAACTTCACCAATTAGTTTTCATCCAGTTTTGGATTTTAAGAAAAGTTTATGATCAAAAAGTTTTTAATTTTTTTTTTAAATCTCAGCCTTAAAGGGTTAGAAAATTCTGTCAACATTTACTCACCTTTATGTAATTCCAAACCCATATGACTTTCTTTCTTTTGTGGAAGAGTCATTGGGGCCTAATGTTGTTTGGACTAGGGATGTGCACAACCACTAACTTCATTAGACATTTTGCAACTGACTAGTTGACTTAAAGGAGTCATAACCTAGTATTACCTTGGATACTCACGCTCTATTATAGTCTTTCAGGCCCTTCTAAAAAAGAAAAGTGGGAAAAAAATAAACACAGAGCTCCTCTGACCCTTATTTCTGAAGGCATTATTGTCTCGCGAGATCTGATGCGATATTTTGGCTGTTGTGGACGGTGATTTTAATAATGCAAATGAGGGGCGCGTTGATTGGTGGCAGGAAGGAGGGGGGTTGACACCGCAGGTAACTTCAGCATATCATTCCAAAATGACATCATGGCGCAAGTTGTGAATGAACCCGACCTGGCCGCGACCTACGGGATTCAACCGTATATGCACGAGCCGGACTCTGAACCTGAGCTGGAAAGGGAAGATGTAGAGTCGATGGAAGGACGTCTACATCAAGATGTCTCTGAATGGTAAAGACAATAATTTTGACTGAGACATACATTATAGGCTACCTTTTATTTAATGTAGATTACATTAACGGAGATGTAGTCTACTTTTTTTTTTATCAGCTTACAGTGGTTATTGAGATCAACGTTTGCTATCATGTGGTGTTTTTGCCTTGTTTCACGTTGTGGTTTTTTAGACATTCAAATTTGTGAACGATTCCGGCGTAAAATGATTAGCACAGACACCTAACGTTAAGCCAGTGGGAAGGGTTGTAGGAACCGCGTCATTAAAAATGAATTTAATCCACTGGTCCCTGACAGCTTGGTCCGTTCTTGGGAGAGAAAACACATTTAAGTTACATGTTGATTCTGGCAGTCAACAACAGAGCAACTCACGTGTGCTCTACGTTTCTGCATCTTTCGCGACTGAATATGAGGGGGAGAGGGGCAGGGCGGGCTTTCTGCAGCATAGGTCTGCGGTGTCCATATATGGTGTATCCGGCCCCGTCTTGACGTCAAGACGGGGGAGAAATTAAAATCTCGTGTTTGAGTGCGCGTGCACGTGGGCTGGTTTACGAACCCTGGGGTAAGCAAACGCTTCACTTTTAAATATCGGCTTCCCGGCCATTGTATAATCGTTAGGCAATCATAACATACATTGATTCTCGTGGAAAAGTGAAAATTACAGGTCATGACTCCTTTAAAAAACTGCCTTCTTTTATGTCCGGAAGAATAATGTCCAAACTAGGGATTTGCGAAACTATTCGACCAGTCGATTGAAAATATACTGTTGTTAGTCAACTTGGAAATCATAGTCGTTTGCTTTTTTGCACATTTATAAAGGATTGGAATTTCATGATTGTGACTATTGGATTAAATTTGCATTTAAGAGTGAACTATCTCTTTAAGTCTCTAAGGGCAAACTTACTTCAGTGACAAGAAGAATAAAAAACACCCTTTATAGACATAAAAAAGTGAAAAACATTCTCAAAAGAAGAAACCTTCAAGATGTAGGCCTTCCGCTTCTGTGGAGTCCATGGAATGGATGATTCATTCTTTCATGACTGTGAACATACAAATCCAGAGTAGAAACAGTGAACAAGACTCATATGAAGGTTAAAGGTCTGGTTTTCTTGGATAAAGCAAATGCGGAAAGCATAAATAGCAGGGAAACTGCCTTGGGACAGACCCTTTGTGGGCTGAGATAAAGAAAATGCTAATGATTTCTAAGGTCAAGAGGGTCTAATTGATCATCTGCACGAATAATAATGGTTGCTAGGTTTGAGTCACATGAAGTGCATATTTATATACGATTTAAGATAATGACTGCTAAACTAAAACAGATGAGGCTTGGAGGATCTGCCATCTTTTCACATTGAAGATTCTCATAAACCCAAATATTACAAGTAGAGAAGGTTCATGTGCCTTCACACAGATGTACAAGGTTTTGAGCCTGAGTTTCAGCATTGCTTGAGCAATTTTTTTTTGTGACTGCAAACTCAAACTAACCTCTTATTTTACATGTAGCACTTTTAGATCAGTAGTTCTCAATGAATTGGTCGCAGGTGTGTTCAGACTCACAAATGACAGGAAAAAACAAAGCACGTCCCATATCATGTGTTGTTGATGTGCATTCAATCAAACTACAGTATTTTGGCACAAATTTCGTGAACTAATCTGCTTTTCTGTTCCATAAGGGTGTTGATTCTCTGTGTTGTTAGCGATCATTTTTATTCAGCCACAACCATAACAATATAAGGTGCCCTTCAGATGACTTGAAGTTGATATTTAAAGTGTAAAATTGAAAAGTCTGTCATTTTTCTAACCCTCATGTTGTTCCAAACTTGTATGAACCATGTGATCATTTTTTTCAAGAAAGTTCTCTTAGCTGCTGAGCTCCAAAAATGACAAAAAGCACAATAAAAGTATGATTTTTGTGCTGTATTCTGAGTCTTCTGAAGCTGTGTTAAAACAAAAGCTTAATCTGAATTTAATCTTCTCCTCTGATGCATCTCTCAAATCTTACTTGCACTTTCAAACTTGCACTTGCAGCAAAGGGGTCATCATCATCAATCGGCTGCGAACAAAACGGGTTTGCAGTCGGTCACAAGTTTTCTCCATTCTGTTCGATTACTGGCAGCTCTTCGCGTTTTGCCAGCAGTTGGTGGCATGTCATTGTTGATTAGTTTGCTAATGTATGTGTGATATAATGTGTGTGGCTTTCCTCGGCTTCGTCTGCCATGTCGTTCTTGGGGCGCATATAACACATATTTGTTAATTTGGTCATTTGGATCTGTTCTAAGTGAGTGGCCGACGAAGCGTAGCTGTCTTTGTTAGATTTGAAGGATAAGCTGGTTCTTTTCGACTGCTTCGTATACAGCTTGATTACTTATTCGATCCAATTTCTTGATGCCGAGCATGATTCTGTAACAACCGGTGGCGAAGCTGTTGAGTGAGTTTTGCATTTTCTGGTTGATGATCCAACTTTCGCTGCCGTACAGGAGGATTGAGATGCACGCTGCTTCAAAGATGTTTAGTTTGAGTTTGATTGGAAGAGTTTTTGATAGAAATACATCCTTCATTTTCCAGAATGCTCCCCACGCTTGTCCTTTTCGTGCTCTGATGTCTGCTTTGCTCGACGCGATGTAAGAGCCAAGATACTTGAAGTCTTTTATCCCCTCGATTTTTTGTCCGTCGAGTTCGATGAATTGATGTAAGTTGATCGGTATCTCTGGCCCGCAAGCTGTTGGTTGCTAAATGCTTCCGTCTTTTTAATGTTGACCTCAAGTCCTACTCGTTTTGCCCACTTTGCTGTTGTTTGAAGATGAGCTTGCGATTTTTCTAGATTTTGCTGCTTGTTGTTGTTGTCGCCGCCCTCGAGCAACGCAATGTCGTCAGCAAAACCGAGGTCGAATAGTGAAGTGGCTGGCTATCTCGATGATCTAGACAGATACGTTGTGAAGCCATGCGAGCCCGTTGATGTTGCATGCTCTTGTTCTGCTTTCTTTAGGATGAAGTCTATGACGATGATGAATAGAAAGGGAGCTAGTGTGTCTCCTTGAAGAACGCAGCAAAGGGGTTTTCAGTGAATTTCGGCCTGTTCCTCACATAAAGCCGTCCCATGGCTTCAGAACACGCAAATTCCAATAAAATTTCATGCATATAGTGATATAAACCCCCCTTTTTTTGTCTTTCTTTTTTTTTTTTTACTGGCTTTACTATCATTGTATTTGTAAGTGTTAACACTCTTCTCAACACATCTTTTTGTGTTCCGTGAATGAAACAAGGTCGAACAGGATTGGAACGACATGAGTGTGAGTAAATGATGACGGAGTTCTCATATTTGGAGGAACTATTCCTTTCAGATATAACGTTGTGCCATCTGGCAGATTTTATAGCTAAGAAAACCTGTGAAGAAAACCTGTGAAGCTATTGTACATTCACCTGCTCTGGGATTATTACTCCCTTATAGTGATGCTTTTGTGGCATTTTTCAAAGACTCTGGAAATAAACAAAAATGCAGATCTCTTTGAAAAGGTTGAAAAAGCAGGTTGAGAAATCTCATTGGCCATCTGTGCTTTGGCTTGATGTATTGAACGCA
>JARPMJ010003816.1:77500-86164 GCA_033366665.1 Phoxinus dragarum
TCCCAAAAAAAAAAAAAAAAAAAAATCACTGATATGTCTTATAGTCTTTTCAGCAGGTACATTGACTCCCTGAGGGGATAGGGGTGAATTTCTCACCACCGGTGATAAGACTGTCAAGATTACACATTTAGTTTCACTTCATGTTCTGGGACGTGTTGATGTATTCCATGTCATTAACAGCTTAGGTATATATGAGTATCTATTATTTTTATGGTTTTGTACATTCAATACATTATAATGTATTAGTTATTTAGATTTTTTTTTGTATATTTAGTAGAATATTATGAATATTTTTTTAGTGTAAGTGCATCCTCATGCTAAATGTCCCACCAATAGTGTGTTCCTTCTTCATTGTATGAGTTTTTAATAATTTTTGTGTTGGTGAATAACCTTTAATATTTAACCCATGTATGAGCTACAGTATAGTGGTGTGCCACACACACATAAAGGTCACTCGCATGTGAAAGGTGAATCGGGGATCGTGTATGTTTGTACAGTCATGTCTCATAGACAGAGGAATTCTCCTTATCTCAACCCTCATTGGCATCTCTTCCCTAAACACCTCCATCAATTCTGCTGCTCATTCCCCATCAGTTTCTCTCGAAGAAGAAAGATCTCTCTGTTTTCCAGACGAACCCGTGACACCAACTGTCATTTAGCATCTTTATAAAAACACAAACAAATGTCTCGCACGCTGATGTCTTTCGTGAAATTCTTTCACAGCTGGAGATCAGATAACAAGGGTTTGCCAGTTGGAGAAATGTCTACAATGTAGGACACTTAGATATAACCAGTATATTGTTTAGCAGTAAATAAATCAATAATAATATGAACAATAAAACATTATTTTGACACTGTTCATTCATACAGATATTTGTAAATTCAACATTCGTAATATTAATATATGTGAATCGTGCTGGCAAAATGAGTCACAATGAGTTTTCACATTCTCTATTAAAAAACCTTCAAAATTATTTATATGATGTAAAAAAAAATTCTACCAGTTTGAAGTCAGCAAAGTCAATTTTGAGAAAAATCGAGTTATAGCAACCATATCTTAAAATCCCTGGTAATTACACCAAATTTGGCACATACCAAGTCAAAATCAGATATCTATAAGAAAAAAAAAAAATATATATTTTTTTCCATGATTCCACAATTGTTTGTTGAACATTAATGAACCAGACAGCCTATATATTAAGACCTACTGCACCGCACGGATCTAATGTTACACATCAGATGTTTTTCCCCAACAGTTAAACATTCACACATGACATAATAGATAATGTTTGCGTGAATACTCGCCAATACAGATATTTTGAAATACTGTAATTCTGTGTATATATATTGGGAACTCGTCTCTATGCACACTCTATGACTGTCCGTCAGCGCGGGAATGAAAACTTTTTTCATAGACAAAGCAAATGTACTCCTCGCGCAAAACGCACAAATGAAGATACTTTTAGATGTGTAATTGTTATTTGGAGCTTCTGGGCCATGGATGTCTTAACCAAGTTTAGGCTATGTTTTCACGGAAACGATCTGAAGAGAAAACGCAAAAGTGGCGTTGCATTATCACTTTTTATTCTGCGTTTAGACGAGCGTTATGGGGGGGGAAATCTGCATGCATACGGTGACGCAAAAGTGTGTGAAATTCGATGTAGTGTGCACTCCAGGCGGCTAGGTGGCGATGTGAAGCACTGAAAGTGAAAGAGCCGCTGACACAGTTTTTTCATGTTTAATACGGTAAAGCTGCTGCTTTAACCCTCGGTGCTCTTCGCGTGTCGCTCAAAAATAAGAGATTTTTTTGTCAATGAAATTAATGCTATATTTTAGTTTGATAATGTTTTGTTATTTTCCTGTACTGGCGCATGCCTGTGACGTAAACGCGTACGCGACGCCTTCACTGTCTAGCAGACTTTTGCGTTTTTACCGTTTTTACCCTTTAGACGGGAACGCGATGGTGGAGCGTTTTTAAGATTTCCACTGGAGGGTGGTTTCATTTTTTTGCGTTTTTAAGCCCCAAAAACGTTGTCGCCGTGTAAACGAAAGGCACATCCGATAAAATATTTTTTACATTTTCACCCGCGAGCGTTCTCGTGTAAACTGGGCCTTAGTGTTTTGTCCCTCATTATTAGAACAGTTAAAAAGTTACATTTTCCTCATGTTTTAATTGAACTTGTAGGGACATTAAATACAAAGCCCAAACCAGTCCACTCCGGACATCCCTTTTAACCACTACTGTAGATTGCCCAAGTTAAATATAAATGAAATAATTGAATCTGTCACGGTTTTCACGCAGTGTGGCATGCATAAAATAATACTGTTCAGACAAGAGCTCCACAAGTGCATGCTGAATCTGCAAGTGGAGTGTGAGAAAGAACATTTAGATGATGGAAGTGCGTTTGGATAAAAGATAATGACTCATACTAACGGCTCATAAAAACACCATGGAGAGAAAATTCAGAAGGTTAAAATGAGAGTTCCTGCCGCCTGGCCTTGCTGCTAGCCCTCTAAAAAGTGTACTTTCTGTGGAAACCACTATTGTTCTTGCTCAAGAAATTGTTAAATAATGTACTTGTAAATGGGGCCTAATTGGAGATTTAATAGTCCGCGGATGTGCAGTCACATTGCGTAACAGAGCGGCTGCTTTTAAATGTTTAATCACTTGAGTGGCGTCTCTGTCATGTGACTCGCTCTGATCTGTGCGTCGTGACTATGTGTGAACGATGTCTTCATCCTGTGAAATAACGGGGAGGAAACAACTGCCTATTTCCCAGTGATCTGAAGCAAGTTTTCACTTATTTTTGCGTTGGAAAAACACGATAGTTGCTCTCATAGTTGACATTCCTGTCAATTTTCTGTGGAAATGTACAATGGCAAAAGCGCCGATACATGTGCCAAATGCTTCCGAGATGTTATAGTCAGCGAGGCATTGTGGAGAGATTGCTCCGGATTGTTGTCTTGGCGCATGTAGTACACCTTGTACAGCAAGCAGTCGTGTGCAGGCAGCAGTTGTTCTAAGTTTAGTTCAGTTATGGGAAAACATCTCAGTGCCATAAGATTTTCATGAATAATTTGACATATTTATTAGCCTCAAAACTCAAACCACTGAAGAACAATGGCTCTGGCATATGCTGAATAATTGAGATGTTAAGCCCGTTGCTAACAAATGAAGTTCACGGATTCTTGAGACGTGGGACAAAACAGGCTAGAGGACTGTAAAATGCTCTCTTCTTGTCCTTTTTATTAATTTACATAAAAATGCTTTAAAATTCAGATATGCAGTGACGTATTCCTATATTTAAATACATTTAAAATGTAATTTTACATGTAAATTTAAATGATTGTACTCGCATCATATACAAAAGGGAGAAAAAAACATTAATATTTTGCATTTACTAAAAATAAAATCATATAGGAGAAACATAAAACAGGAAATTACTTCAGAAATTACATGTACACCCTCATGACTTTGTCAAAGATCAACAAGTATCTTAAAATAAAAATTGATGTTTATGACAAGATAAGATTAATTCAGGTTGTAAATTGTCATGTGGTGCGACTCCCTAAAACATAATTGATATTTATCATTTAACAATTCATGATATTTGTAATAAAATACTTTTTACCTTGAAAATATATGAAAATGAAATAATATTTGCAATGAAACTTGCAAAAATTGAGGGAACTTGGAAAAAACTGCGGTTTGATGGAAAAGAGAAAAAAAAGTGATTACCCCAACACCTGTTCTCACTAGGCTACTACCTAATGTAAAGAGTCATTTCTTATTACTTTCTATGATAAGCAAGCATACTACATCACAGAAAGTGCTGGGAATATTTAAGTTCTCATCTTGTTTTATTTCAGACATTAATAAACACATGGCTCAAACTTACAAAACATTGATGAGTCAAACAAGTTATGTAGCTTTACAAAATGAGTATGCTACAACTTCTATAAAAATGAATAAATAAAATGTGTACTTTCTGTTTTACAGAGGTAGCTATACAAAACAGACATCTTCTGTTAAAATAAGTGCTTCCAATGCACAGAGTGCAATCTGTAATGCAACACACCGGGAAACTGCTTTGCGCGGTCTTTTGCGCTTGTTTTTGTTGGCAAATTATAGGCCTACTGATTTGCAATCTTCATCATGGTTTCATCGCGGGGTTTGCAGCTTTTCGATTATGTTCACGTCACGTAATTACGTCACTTCATAACGTTCCCATGGCAACAGGGTAAAATGGCTGCTCTTGTGTGAAGTAAACGCGACATTTTTCAACTTTCTGCTAAGATATATGTGACTTTTTTGCAACGAAAATGCGGGGATTATGAAGCCCCGCGTGCGGCAAATGGCAATTTATGCGGCGAAAGTGCGGCGTATTTGAAAAAAATGCGTCCCCCGCATAAATATGCGGGCTTTGGCTGATTATGCATTGAATTATGCGATCGCATAATCGCGTTTTTCTGGAGGGACTGGTTAAAAGTTACCGTATGGCTTCAGAAGACTTGGAATATAGCACACGAATGGACTACATTCATGGTGCTTTTTGTTTCTTTTTTTAAAAAGTAAACTTTTCCTTAAAATTTTTAGAACATCTTTTAGAATTATTTCTACTTGCAGAAGTACTTTTACATGAAAAAAGCCATAAGCCAGAGAAATAATAAAGAAACAAAAAAAAAGTGTGAAAATGACATTCCAGGTCTATCAATCCGTCTCTGTCGGTCTCGCTGTCCTAGCTGTTTCTCTCCATCTCCATCTCTCTCTCTCTCTCTCTCTCTCTCTCTCTCACTCTCTCTCATCTATCTATCTATCTATCTCTCTCTATCTCTCTATCTCATGTTGGTGCTTTCTCCCCCTCTCCCCGTGCAGTCAGAGTGTGTGAAGATCATTGTGAAACCGAGGCTGTAATCAGTCGCCATCACTCACTGCCAAACAGAGCTGCGCTTTGTCAAACGCCACGTCCTCGTCAGCGCCCGCTGCACTGTAGCTGCCACACGTCAACTTCAGACGCTTCGTAATCCATCACTGGATGTCATGTTCCAAACCGGCCCTCCAATCCCGTCTTTTGGATCGTACGGTTTTCTCGTCATCACTGGGATTTATGCTCGTTTTAATCATACATCGGACACATTTTATGAGGGTTAAATTCTTTGCGTGACCCTTAGGCTCATGAAAGTCCATTTTCTTCTTCATGACTTGAGTTTTAAATGCTCTGGTTAGGACTCCGGGGCAGCGCCGGAGGGAATATCTCCCCGGTTCTTTAAAAGTACAGTTCCTAATGAATGCAACTGGCTGAACTACAATGAAAAAAGCTTGTTTCCAGACATGTCGAGAAATTTTGACTGGGTTGGCCCATGTGGGCACTGACTCATTCAAGGGTAAAATAAGGATTTCAATTGTAATGAATTTAACACTTCTAGTTCTACTTCTAGGAATGGTTTGTAAAGAATTTACATTCTGTCTTCGATTTTTCATGTTATTCCAAGTTATTACTGTGTGCTGTTATTTTTCCCATGGAGGACAAACTGAGGCATTTTCATGCATCTCTAAACACTATTCTCTAAATATGAGATGGAAATATATATATATGGTTCTGATAGTTCTTGAAAGTCAGAAGTCTTCTGTCCAAGTACACTAATACTAATATTTATATAGTTATATATATATATGATATAGTTATATATATATATCAAGAACTATTAGAACCAAATATAATAAATCCTCCAATTCCAGTATTGTATTTATATTCTTAATGGAACCAGTTCTGATATAAACCCATAAAGTATTTTAAGTTCTATAAAATAATGGACTTGCTTTCTGCTCCAGTTTATACCAACACGGCTATAACCGATGCCCTTTGTTTCTAATCTTTTTTTGGGCTGATAGTGTCACATTCCCTCCATCCCAATATTAAAAAGAATGTGAGATTAGAGTTTTTGTGTCTTATATAGTGTCTATAAGTAAACTGTGGATGGTATATTTCTTCCGGTGGATGTTCAATGTGTGTTGTCAGTTTTTTTTTTTCTTTAGTATATTTCCCAGAAGCTTTGTGTGATGGAAGAGGAGGAGTTTTGGACGGTTCTGATTTGTTCATTTTTCATTTTATGTGAGGTTTCACAAAGGTCCTTCTTTCACGATGTCTGTAAAGTTTATAGCAAGGAAAAAGCGGGAGGAGGTTATAAAAAGAAAAGAATTGGCAAAACTTTTAACCTTATCCGAGAAACATTATAAAGTTTAGTGTAAAAAAATACTTGGCACAAACTAGACAACACTACGTTCAGCTGTCGTGCCAAATTGAGCTATCAGAAGTGGAGGAATTGTAAAAGTGTGAGAGTCCAGCTATAACACTTACAGCATTTCAGAGCTCTTTGGCTGAAATGGGAGAAAGTGCCAACATATACTTCAGCACTTTTGGCCTCTTTTGGTGACTGTTTAGAAGAAAGCAGCTTTTGAGGCCAGCATTAAGTCATGTCTAGAGTTTAGAAGTCATCTAATGAAACTTGAAGACTTTTGGATGGACTTTATGTGGTCTGGTGCAACTGGAGACACATACTGGTGTGGCTACTTCGATAAGTAGGGTGGACTGGGCATTAAAGTCAGCAATAAAGCACATTTTCATAATGCCAGCCTATGGTCTTCATTGGCTGCCTGCCAACAACATCTGCTTTGACGCCCCTCAGACACTGTAGTTGTAGCTGAGACTGGAAGAGATTGGTTCTTGTTGTCGACATGTCGAGAATATGCTGTTTTATGAGACGATGAATCCAATCTGTGACCATAATCCACTTTTCATGAATTTCCAAAGGACGAGGACTCACGGTCAAATTGATATGGAAAAACTGTAGCCATCATTACTGTTTGTATCACTGTGTATCAAGTGCTGAGGAAGATCTGGAGCTGAAATTCAGATATAGTAATGGGTGTTTGGTTTCCGACATGTGCTGTAAGCAGTCGACCAGTCACAACAGACTGAGCCATCTGACCAATCACAACAGACTAGGCCATCTAACCAATCAGAGCAGAGTAGACCAATCACAACAGACTGATCCATCTGACCAATCAGGGCAGAGTAGACCAATCACAACAGACTAGACCGTCTGACCAATCAGAGCAGTGTAGACCAATCACAACAGACTAGACCGTCTGACCAACCAATCAGAGCAGAGTAGACCTATCACAACAGACTGAGATATCTGACCAATCAGAGCAGAGTAGACCAAACACAAGAGACTAGTTAATCTGACCAATCAGAGCAGAGTTGACCAATCACAACAGACTAGGCCATCTGACCAACCAATCAGAGCAGAGTAAACCAATCACAAGAGACTAGGTCATCTGATCAATCAGAGCAGAGTAGACCAATCACAACAGACTGAGCCATCTAACCAATCAGAGCAGAGTGGGCTCTCAGAAAGGAGGGGTTTGGAGAGACCAAGTCCTTGCTTTAAACATTTCAGACACTGTGACTGCGTCTGAAAGCTTAACAATGCTGCTTCCGGGGGATGGATTTCAAGGTAGGAAGGCAAAGGCATGTCTGAATCCAATGTTCGCTTCACTTCCTGTCTCCTGAGACCTTCATCTGATCAATTCCTGAAGGCAGGCTAGATGGATCCTTCACTGCCTTTGATATCCCACAATCCTCTGCTTTCCATTCTATGACAGTTGAACTAAAAAGAAAGATGGCGTCTGAAAGTTGCTGACCAACATTTTCCACATTTTGATGTCATTTCTAGTGAGAAATTACTATTTGTAGTAATTAAATATTCGTTCAGTTTTCACCAAAGCTCGCTCTATTTTGCTGTAGATCATTAAACCGTTACGCTGCCTCAGAAGTCTGTCTGAAATCAGTTTTGTGAGGCACATTTGTGCGCAAACACTTCCTGCAGAGTCGATGCCTGAACCCTGCTGCAGATTGAGCTGGAAATTACAGTCCACGGAATCCATCCAACTAATCTGGCAAGTTGGAACACATTTGCATAAACGATATGAGCCAAAATTCAAGTGTGCAAAGCTCCCAGGCACACAAAAGAAGACTCTAAGTCTGTCACACTGAGAACTCAGTATTTGTAAATCTAAATAATATTTTAAATCAAAAATCTGTTTGATTCATTGGGAAACTAACTAGCCGGAGCATGTACAACTTAGTGTCCATAAGAAGCTGAGTGCAACGGCTGAAATGGCGTCACTTCACAGATCACACCTTTAAGGGATAGTTCACCCAAAAATAAAGTACTTGGAGGACATAGAGCACTTTTGTTGGCTTTAAAGCCACATTTCCACAGCTTCATTACCAGAATCTTGTGATTGGGAAAAAGTGTACAACAGATTCTTTAAGGTCAAGCATCATCCTTGGCCAATGGGAAATTGAACAGCATATGTATAGCATGATATATAGTTTGTACTTTATGAACGGTGTTGTCTCTGATTTACACAGGAGCGTGTGGTAGTGGAAAACGAGCACTGGTTGGTGGTGGTGCCGTACTGGGCGACGTGGCCCTTTCAGACGCTGCTGTTGCCACGACGACATGTCCTGCGTCTCCCTGACCTCACGGCCCAAGAGAGAGACAGTAAGAACTTTTGTTATTTTTATTTTTTAAGGAATTTGTGGCATATTTTGTTGCAGTTTATGATTGTCTAAATTATCCAGTGCTTCTGTA